>JAFVLL020012547.1:0-59320 GCA_021397915.2 Tor tambroides | reverse complement strand
ATTCTGGTAAAACTTCCCTAAGGTGAGGATCACTCATCAAGATTTCCCAATTAGTTTTTACAATTTTCTTGATTTTATTTGCCTCTGTACTGTATTGTGTAACAAAATAAACTGCATTTTCTGAATGACTTGATTTTTGTCTCTGTACCAATAACTCATCTCTACTTATGTTTTTAACTTTATTGTATGCATTCTCAATCACACTATTTTTATATCCCCGTTCTTTAAATCTCTGAATCATATCTTGGGCCTTGATGTCAAAATCCTCCTCCTTATCACAAATTCTTTTTAACCTCTGAAATTGTCCAAAAGGGATGTTATTAGTCAACCATGAGGGATGAAAACTGTCTGCTCTTAGAATAGTATTCCTGTCCGTTTCTTTTCTAAAAATAGTTGTATGCAATTTTCCTTCATTATCCTTAAATATTTTTAAATCCAAAAAAATTATTTGAGTAAATGAAAAATCCAAACTAAACTTCAAATGTATATTAGTGATGTTCAAATATGAATGAAAAGCCAACAGATCTATCTCAGAGCCAGACCATATCAAAATGACATCATCTATAAATCTTCCCCACCACACAATATTCTTCAAATATGGATTAAAATCTGAAAATACAAATCTGTTTTCCCAAAGTCCTAGAAATAGATTTGCATAATTAGGGGCAAAACAAGCGCCCATTGCTGTACCCTTAATTTGTTTATATAACTGTTCTTGAAACAAAAAAACATTACTTTTCAATGTCCATTCTGCAAGTTGTAAAATAAAGCTAGCCAGTAGTTTCTCTAAATGTGAATTTTTCTAAATAATTTTTTTGTTTGGTTTTTTTCAATATTTGTTACAGTGTTTTGAATTGATTTGAATTTGAGTATGATTACGATAAGTAATTCTCTCATTGTTGCTTCGATCCCTGTTCCGGTGACTACATCATGTGATGAACTGATTGCTTAAATGAACTCTGTGTGTGTTTGTAAATTGACACCTTGATGAAGGCGAGTTAGCCGCAAAGCGTCGGTGCACGAATGTGTTGTTTTTAAATTTTAAAGCCATGTGAATAAAGGCTTTTTAATTTTTTCACACTACTCGAGTGCCTTGGATTTAGGAGTTTTTTGTACATATTAATACATTTTGAAAGGTTACCACCTCAGTGCAGCTTTTTGTACCTTTTTGTTTCTGCAGTGCAGTTTTTTGGAATGATTTAGTTTGTTAAAATCAAATAAGAATAGGTAGTAGTGTGCAACACAATGTAAACAACGACTCTGAGGGTGTTAGCGGCCTTTTCAATTAATCAGGTTAATAGCAGTTGTATCAATTTTCACTCAAGCTGACAAATGAAAACTAGCATTTGTGGTAATGCTAGCTGCATCCTGTTAATGATGCTAGTTTTTCTGTAAATAAAGCAGCCTCTAAATCTCATGTCACACAAATATTCTTCCCTCACACTTCCTGCATATGAAATTCATTGTGAATGGTGTGTGTGTGTGTGTGTGTGTTTGTTAAATGGCCTGCAGAAACATTGGACTGCATGACTATGTGACGTACTGCAGGGGGAGCAAGGCTAGTCTGAGCTGCTACACACACAGCTGCCAGAAACAACTTGCATGAGAGAATTTTATTCTATGAAACCATACACGTCTTCACAAATGAAACCTCAAAACGTGGCTTTTTAAAGGACAGTATTCACAAGTTTCTCCTTGTTGACACAAAAAATGGCAGGAAAAAAAATCCTACAGACTTACACTGAATGACCCAAGTCATATCTAGTGACCAGAATGTCATAGAGACTAGAGATTGGGACTGTTTTGATACAAAACACCCTAACAACCATCTAGAATGTCTCCGGTTACATACGTAACCTCGTTTCCCTGAGGCAAACAAGTCAATCTCCTCCTCTCCGAACAGGCTCCAAATTAGCTGAATAGTCTGCGGATGCAGCCTCCTCTCCCTGTGGACTGGGCCACCCCTCAACAGCATGTTCTGACTGCCGGGAACATGTACTGCTCGAACTGACAGAAGGTTTCTGTCCCCCCAAAGGAGGAAACACTCCGCCAGCCTTTGAAGCGAGAGTGAACGAATACCTCCCTGATGGTTGATAAAGGATACCACCGTTGTGTTGTCTGTCCGAACCAGGATGTGTCGATCCTTTATAAGTGGAAGAAAGCCTTGCAAAGCTACAAATACGCTTCAACAAATACAAATACAACTTCGCTTGTGCACTCGTCCAAGTGCCATAAGCCAGTCTGCCATCGCAACAGGCTCCCCAGCCCGTCAATGACGCGCGTCCGTAGTGACGATTTTTCTGCTGACCACTCTGCCCATCGAGACTCCCTGCTCTAACATCTTTGTGTTGAACCAGGGGGCTAGCGCCTGCATGCATCTGCGGGTCACCAAGACACACAACTGACCATTCTTCCACGCTTTGCTTGGCACCCGGGATTTCAGCCATAGCTGAAGTGGTCTCATATGCAGAAGCCCGAGCTGACACACCACAGCTGCTGCTGCCATATGCCCCAACAGTCTCTGAAAGCATTTCAGAATCACCACTCTCCCCGGTTTGAACAAGGTGAGAGCACAGACCAAAGACTGTATTCGCTCTTGAGAGAGACATGCTCTCATCGACTGTGAGTCCAAATCCATTCCCAAGAATGTGATGGCCTGTGTGGGGTGGAGCTTGCTCTTCTGCACATTGATCGTCAGTCCTAGATGCTTCAGATGTTCTAGAAGCTGACATCTGTGGTTTTCCAGTTCCTGCGACTGGGCTATAACAAGCCAGTCATCCAGATAATTCAGGATGCGAACTCCACTCTGCCCGAGAGGGGAAAGCGCTACATTTATACACTTCGTAAAAGTTCTCGGACCCAACGCCAACCCGAATGGGAGAACTTTGAATTGATAAGCTCTGTCCTCGAACGCGAATCTCAGAAAGCTCCTGTGACAAGGGGCTATCTGGATGTGAAAATAGGCATCTTTTAGGTCCACTGAGATAAACCAGTCCCCGGGCTGAATGTGCGCAAGGATCTGTTTTACTGTTGTCATCTTGAACAAGCGCTTTGCAAGTGCACGGTTCAACAGTCTCAAATCCAGAATAGGACAAAGACCCCTTCTTTTTTGGGGACTAGGAAGTAACGACTGTAAAGGCCACATTCCATATTCTCTGGGGAAACTGCTTCCATTGGCTGTTTTGCCAGGAGAGAGTGAATCTCTGCTTGCAAAACCGGTGCATCTCTGTCCTGCATATCTGATATCATCACGCCGCTGAAGCGGGGTGGTCTGTGTGCAAACTTAAGCGTATACCCGCTCGAGACCGTATTCAGCACCCATTCTGATGTGCCACGCGTCCAAATAATGAGAGAGGGGTTGAAGCACCTCGTGACGTGTCTGGGACGGCTCGCTGTCTGATGACGGGGAACTGCCCACTGCCCGAGGGGCATCGTTGATGTCTTCCGCACTGACAGGCCCACCGGCATGAGGTGGGGGAGCACTCTTGCTTAGACTGAGAGAATGTGCGGGGCTTGGGCCCTGCAGAGCGCCGTTCAAAAATGGGACTCTGCTTATAACGCGCAATTGGGAATGAACGTGAGAGGAAAAAGAACTCTTTTGCTGAGCAGTATTTGGTTTGTGTTTTTGCGCAAACTTTATTGGCAACAAACTGACACATTTCCCCCTGTCGCCTGCAACATGTGAGGGGACAGGCAGGTGAAACACAGCAAGACGAACTCTCTTGCGAAGCGGCTCATCTTCCATTCCCCCGGACAGCCGCTTCCCCCTTAGACCACCCCCGTCAGGAACACGGCTGTGGATCTGGCACCGCATTCGAAGGATGGGGTCCCATCTTCTTCGGGTACCGGAACTGCCTCACTTTCGGTCTCACGGCTAGCTCCAGATCCACCCTCGTTCCCGAGGAAGGAGTCGGCGGCATTTTTTCGCGCCGTTTCAAATGCTGCAAAGAGGAGGATCTGGAATGTGGCTCATTGCCTTTGACTGTTTTTGGGCTTTCAGAAACTTCTCCGAAAACGAGCCCACAGCATCACCAAACAAGCCGAGCGGAGATATGGGCGTGTCCAACAGCTGAGCTCTCTCTGATTCTCTCATGTCAGTCAACGTCAGCCAAAGGTGTCGCTGCAGCGTGACGAGACTGCCCATACAGCAGCTGATTCCCCGTGCCGTCTTCTTTGTGGCTCTGATCGCCAAGTCAGTGGCTGAATGCAGCTTTTTGAAAGCTGCAGAATCCGGCTCCTCCTCATACAGCGTTTGCAGCATCATGGCTTGGAAAGCCTGGAGAACTGCCATAGGGTGGATTGTGGATGCTGCTTGTCCGGCTGCCATATAAGACTTTTCCGTGATGTGACTCGTGGTGCGCCACAGCTTCGATGGAAGCGATGGTGCAGATTTCCACCCATGTGCGGATGGACAAAGATGTGCTGCAACTGCTTCCTCAACAGGCGGCGGCTTAGTGTAGCCCCAGCGGTCGACTCCGTCGACAGAGGAGAGCATACGCATACGTCAAGACCGCGAGATCTCCTCGTGGACCTCAGGGATAAAGGGAGCGGGTCTCTGGGGGGCGGCAACCTGGCAGCCCAACTGCAGATACTGCATATACAACCTGTTCTTGGCTGGTTGCTCGAGGGGCGACCAATCAAGAGCCAAATCCTGTAAAGCTTCAAACAAGATCTTCACCAGCTCTTCGTCAAGCTGGGCCGGGGCTTGCGCACCTTGCTATGGGAGGCCTCCGATTCCAGGCAGGCCGACCAGTCACCCGAACCAGAGGCTGCAGTCGACATTGCGTCGTCGTCCACTTCATCCTCTGCAGCACCAAACAAGACCAGGTCCCGCGCTTCATCCGTGGGGCGGAGGCTGAGCTCAGTGTAAGATAAAGGCGGCTCTCTTGAGCGATGAGCATGAATTGAGTGGACATGCATTCATCAGAGAGGCCTACAGCACGTGGCTGCCTCGGCCTTTCCTCCCGCGGCTCAACGGCGATGGGGGTGGAGGCAAGGGATCAGCCAGCGTGCAGTTCAGGATCACAGAAATCCTGGCACGGAGGACTTTGACTGTCATCTCTTCACAGGCTGGACAGTCAGGCCCATCCAGCACGGCCTCTGCGTGAGCTCGGTCTAGACAGAAGACACACACATCGTGTGTGTCAGGGAGCTCAATCGGGCCCCCGCACGCACAGCACTCCTTAAGAGACATCATGTTTTCTTGCCGGATCGCCAAAGGGGAATGTGAAGTGAACGACGTCCTCTTAGGGCGTTGTCAATGGTGAGAAGAGTAGAAATGGTGAGTAGAAGTCTTCGATGCTTGCTTGAGATGCGAGATGACTGAACTTGATAGGGAACACCTTGTTGACTTTGTTTGCATATGCACATAAATACACAATTTCCCTCTCAGCTCTGTGGATTATGGGTAGGACAGCACAAGGACATGTGTAAAGCTAAAACTGATAAAAAATCTCAGTCTGTTATATAACACAATCTCCATGTTTGGTCTTAATATTTTTTTCATATTTAGTTTTGAAAGTGAATTATGCATAGGAAAACCTTAAAGGCACAATATGTAAGTTTTCGCCGCTAGAGGTCGCATTTTCAGAACAATAACAAAGGTGAAGCTTGATGATGCTGTGAAGAGGGGAGGAACGATGGGAGTCGTTATCGTTTTCACTATTAAGAGATGTATGGAATTCACGAATCATGTTCAGGATGATGTAATGAATTACCTGTACCTTCCACCGTTATTCAAACAGCGAATAAATTATACAGATAAAGCAAGCAAAGAACATTGTGACTGATTTCAGCCTAGCGCGAGATTAAGCACTTTAAAAAAAAACCTTCCCTTGTAATCAGTAAAGCTGTCTATACACTGTTTGATGAATGAATCGCTTACTTACATCACACATACATCTACACTTGTTTATGATGAGAGCATTCGCAAGCTGAATTCAGTCGGCCTGTCAGCACGCGCACACACTCAACAATGAAACTCCACTGTTTCACTCATCTGAACGCCTCTGATTGGCCATTGCATTCATAAGCTCAACAGACTCATGTGTGATTGGTTATAAAGCGCAACACTGTAAAATGTGGAAAAAAGAGTCATGATGCAACATTGAGCAGATATAAAATTAATGCTACAGTCAACACTTTTCATTTCAGCCGTAATGGATGTACTTTAACTGTGCAGCGGCATTTTTGTCCATAATTGTAGTTTCTACAAGCGAAAACCAAGAATAGCACAGATATTACGTTATTGATAGGCGACCATGACCATGGAAGAACAGGGACGAGTCAATTTTTAAAACTGGAATTTCTCTGGATTTACAAATCCTTGGGAACTTTTGGAATAACATAATGTGACGAGTCGGCTGCCTCCCCCCTTAATATCATCATCACCCCGTCCCTTATTCGCCACCCTTCACCAGGCTCCCGACGGGAGTGGGTGTGTGAGAGGAGGGGCGCTGGAAACAGCTAGGTCTGGCGGCGTGTGATGAGGCGCACCTGAAGTGAATGGAGCCTCATCGCCGCCGCTGTTTATATGCCGAGCGCGCCTCTCCTCGAGAGACCGGTCTCTTCAGCGTGCATGCACGCTGGTGGGCGGTCCGGGAAAGGTGCGTAGAGAACCCTGTGCCGCAAAACGCGAGACGTCCACCCTGTGATCCGGAGGGGACCGCACCCGTTATGTGGCTGACGGGCCAGGATGCCGGGCCACCCATCTCTGCGAGAAGTACCGGGAAGAAGAGGACGTTGCGGAGGCAGAAGAAGCCGCCGCTCCCTCATGCCCCGGACCACGTTGGGGAGCGCGTGCGGCCGCCGGACTCCGCCCCTTACCTGGACCCTTCCTTTCTGAACACTGCCCCTCCTTCACTAATCCCGCAGCACGACGAGGACACCAGATCCCCCGTTTATTTTGGACACTTTTCCCCCTTTGGACACTTTATTTTAATATTTCTGTTTAATAAAAGCCTCTCCGAGGCCTGACGCCACACCCACTGTGTCTGTCGTTTGCTCCTCCCGCCACAGTGGTGGAGAATGCGGGCAGGCGGAGCCTAGACAGCGCAGTGGGCAACACCTGATGACGTCATCCCCTCTCGCTCGCAAAAGGTCGTGAAAACCCGCACTGGGACGGAGGAACGACGGAGACGGCCTCCCAGCCACCAAAGGGGTAAGTGACGTTTCTGTTATGGTCATTTACCCTGTGGTTGGTTGAGGCTGTCGACTAATACCCGGTTTCTCTGTCCCGGTTCCGGCGCGGTGCGAGAGGGAGCGTTGCCCGGAGAGGAATCCCTGCCCCGCCCACTCCGACCGTTGGAGCCTGGTTGAGGAAGGTAGTACTCCTGCGTGTGCGGCGACCTGATGACTGATGTCTGTCGTTTGCTCCTCCCGCCACAATAAGTACACAACTGTATCAAATATGTCACACTGTGTAAGTGGTTTTGGGATATTTTATTACAAAAATCTTACATATTGTGCCTTTAAAGACATTGTTCTAAATGTGGACTTTAAGCTATGCAAATAGACCTCATGCCAGAGCATGCCATGGCCACCTCAGACAGCATCGGTCAATCAAAACACTGGATCTGAAAGACGCCCAATTTGCAGATCCCCCCTTCTCTGAAAAGATTAAAAGGATCTCTCACAGAAAAGACATGTGCTAAACCAGGATTTGCTAAGCTGCTGAGAAACAAGGAAGTTCTGCAAGAAGTGAATTTGGGGAGTTTGGAAACAAACAGCAACGATGACCACAAACTTAGTGCCCCCCATCTTCTGCAACAACTTCAGAACTTTCTCTTCAGCAATCCTCTTTCTGCATGTTCCAGACCTCTTTCCCAGAGACCCTTGGCAATAGTGTGTATTGTCAGTTTATGATTATCTAATTTGCATTAGATTTTATATAACTGATGTCAGCTAATAACAAATAATCTACTGATTTATTTGTTAAATCTAGAATAATGTTTACATTATACTTCCAGGAAACTTCAGTTTATCTTTCCATAAGATAGCATCCATAGTAACATCCAACTCAGTCACTTGCATTTATCAGTCCTTTGTACTTTATCCATTCATTGTACCCATTTAGTTGTTGTTAGTTACTCTTGTCTATCCTTTCATTAATAAAACCCCTTTTATTACACTTGTGTCTTCCTTGTGTTGATAATACAGTACGAGGCTCTACAAGTTAACAATATATCTCAAATCCTTCAGACTGGTCAGACTACAACTTCCTATAATTTATCTAATTATTATTCAGCAGTCTTCCATGATTGTTCTTTATTGTCAAGGTGAAATTACTTGGCTGGTGCACCGGAAAATAGTGTAACCAAAACTAAATATTAATATTAATATTTAAGCCCAAAGCCATTATGCTTGTGGCGTTACTTAGATCTAAAACCACTAAATTTAGTGATGCCCTATGTGAGGCTATCTTACACTGAAATCACTACAATAAAATATCACAAGCTAATTGTCATCCTTTCAGCATCATAATTTGTATTATATGTTATTGTATTGCATGAGAATGATCCAGAATGAATACAATGACAAACAACACAAAACACTTGTGTGTGTGCTTGCATCTGTACGCTGTTTGAGGCAGAGAGTCAGAGTAAAACAAAGAGATGGATGGAGACTGAAAGAAAGAGAGCTTGCAAACGGAGTATGGATGAGTTGGGGGCTCTGATTGGCTAGATTATTTTCCTGCTGTGATCAAGCCTGCTGAGGCACTGCAGCAGAGAGAGATAAAGAGAGAGAGTCTGAGAGGTGGAAAAGTGCAGATCTTACTGCTCTTACTCTTGCCTCTCAGACATCCAGTCTGACCGCAACGCCATGGGTCCTCCCTAGCACTGACAGGACCTCAAAGCTGCAACAAGCCACTTTGCAACTTTCCACCTGGGAGAGAACTTTCTCAACCATCACCGAGTCAGAACAACATCTTTGGAGTTTGTCACTTCTCAAACCGGAAGAACTCGATCACAACTCCACCACCATCGAACTGTTGAACCATCAAGACTTCCATCTGAGACTGCATCCGGATGGTCGTTCAACGGTCAAGGCAATGCAATTATCATATATTTTACTAAACTAAACAGAGGTTTAGTGTATAACTAAACTAAACAAAGGTTTTGCTCAGGTGGTTAATTGACTCACGAAAATGCCCACGAAAATGACATTTCCTAGAGCTGACATGAAATTACACTGCATGTTCACAGGATGAACAGATTAGTTGATGGTAATATTAATTCTGCTACAATTACTTCTGGCAGCTGGTACAAAATAATTGTAATCAATTATAATTAATTGTAATGTACACTTCCCTTTTTAGCTAAATCGAGTGCCATAGGTAATCACACTGTGCTGATATACGGCCTTTATATGGTTACACAGTTCAGTGTGTAAAAAAAAGACTACAGTGGAGTGTCTTTTGTGTGGAGCTACTTCCTTCCGCCACTGATTCAAATCTAAGTTTGACAGTTTAACAGCTGAGCCCAAGCCTCTGTTACTAATTACGAAAATGTCACTTTAGAACTAGTAACGAAGGAACATTGAGTTGCTTCATAGTTTATTGTATTACTGTATTAAAATCTCACTGTATTAGTATTATGAGAGAGATGGACTGAGTGAGTGTGATTACCAACATCTGATACAGCATTCATTCTTCAGCTTACTCTCATATTCACAATAAAACATTAGTTTGAATGTCCATTGAGGAAAGTGATATCTCCTTTCACCTGTTAAGGGTGATTATTTAGTGCAGGGGTGTCCAAACTCGGTCCTGGAGGGCCGGTGTCCTGCAGAGTTTAGCTCCAACTTGCCTCAACACACCTGCCTAGATGTTTCTAGTATGCCTAATAAGACCTTGATTAGCTGGTTCAGGTGTGTTTGATTAGGGTTGGAGCTAAACTCTGCAGGACAGTGGCCCTCCAGGACCGAGTTTGGACACCCCTGATTTAGTGCATTTGTTGGCTGCTTCTTACAAGGTGTTGTTGAAAGTAAAAATAACTTCCTTGTTTACAACCCTGTTTCAGTCTCTTTCAATATAAAAGTCTTTACTGCTGACTCACTCAAAAAGACTGTCTCTAGCAGGCACGTGCAGAGGGGGGGCGGTGGGTGCTTGAGCACCTGCCCCTTTTCCCCTTGATCCCCAAAGTGCCCTTTGTCAAGGCAATTTTATTTATTTTTTTGTAATTAAACACCCTTTTGTGAAGGCCTGCCCAATTTAACTATTAGTAAAATTAATTAATAATAATTTAGCAGTAAATAGAATTATCCGGAACGATCACGTTCAGACAACTTTAGGATGCCTTCAATAACGTCTGCGGCTGCCGGTAAGTGGAGTTCTCAGCGGAGGGGTGTGCTTGTAAACTTATATTATTGAATTATTATTTTACGAGAACGGCGTGAAGAGGTCATGCACAGCTGTTGTTGATATTGCTGTGTGTAGCCTGTGGAAGCAAGGTTAGCTGCAGCAAGGGGCTACAATATTTTTGTTCAGTGTTTTCCTAATGACAGTTTTATGATTGGTTTATAAAGGCCACTACGAACACCTTTTTCCCATTTTTATTACAGAATAATTCAGGAAATATATTTTATAGTTTCTATGCTAAATGATATGTCAATCAGTAGCTACTGCATTTTTCATATAGTTTATTTATTTATTACCTGAAGATAACTTGAAAAACACACATAAACCATATATTTTCGCAATCGTGTGTTTATCGTCTTCACGTTTCATCAGTAAAAACGTTTCTGCTTTTTATTCAGATCAGCCGTGTGAGTTTGTCCAGACCATATTTGGGATTTCCTGCACGTCAAAAGTTTCTGCGGGAGAGCTCCCTCTGGCTTCGAGTATGAATGAAGCATGCACTGCACGAGAGTGTTCAGCTCTCCTGATATTCACATCTCCTCATTTTGGATACGAATAAAACGTCAGGTCATATCTTTTTTTAATTTAAATCTAGATTTAAATCTAGAAACCTCTGTGAAAACACCTGCTCGAGCTTGAATAAAGCGCGGGGGACGAATTTACATTTTATTAAAATTAATATTAAATATTAAAAATGCAGCTAACATAGTTCTGCACACAGCAATATAAATAAAGATGCTTGTTCTCTTTCGTTCTTGCTGTTTAATTGGGAAAAATTTAAAGCACATCGACATGTCTTGTCTTTTTTTATGTTATCTGACTAAAAACTATTCATACTTTGAACTATTATTAATTCAGTATTTATTTAAAAAACGTAGAGTGCCATAAAAATAATTATCACAACACTGGTAAAACAGGCTTATACTGATTTTCTCGTCCTCCGAATTATACTTATCAACCCTGTTTTTATAATCATTATTCAAAAAAATGAATAAATTAAAAACAGAATTAGAGTAGAATTTTATTTTAAATAAGACAGGAATATTTTTTTCTACAACAACAACAGTAGTGTTTACAACAGCAAAATCACCATACCCTGTAAACTCAATAACAACAACAATAATAATAATATCATTCCAGAGTAATTAAGAGGTGCAAAAAATGTCTTTAACATTTAAACTTAAAATGGTCTTTTCTGTTCAGTGTTTCTTTTTCAAACCTGCATCATGGCATTTGCTGCTGTATCAATACAGAAGCATCCATTTCAATACACATATCAGCAAGGAGCACAGCTCTATTAAAAGCCGTGTTCCATGTGCCCCTTTTATACTTTGAGCACCTGCCCCTCCAAAGGTCTCTGCACGGCCCTGGTCTCTAGTCACCATCTAATTGCGGAATAATGTAACTAAAATCACCATCACGAACACACACACACACAGGGCCGTCGCTAGGAATTCTGGGCCCCCAAAATTGCTATGAGGCCCCCTCAAATCACATTCAGTGGGGGAGGGGGGTTTCGCAATCGCAAAATCACGTTCAGGCCCCAAGGGCCCCTGTTACTCTGTTAACGTGCACATCATGTGCAGATTAATTAGATAAAGTTATTAAAGATAATTTAAAGTTATCATTGTGTTAATTTAGAAAAATACTGATTAGACATTACAAAAAATTGTCTTAGAAACATTAATTCAACATGCAAAAATACAAATAAATATGAAAAGATTAAAAAAAAGAAACGATAGCGCTAAATATAAAGGCACCAGTAGGTGGTGGCAAATCACTGTCCTAAGTGAGTCATTCAATCAATTCATTCAAACAGCTGATTCATTCAGAAACGAAGCAAGTGACAGCCTTTATGAATGGCTCACTGAATCATTGATTCACTTGAAACGCACAACAGGGCTTTATTTTCGTTGACAATTTTTTCTTTCTACCAGCCAATTATTCTAAAAGAAAACACGCAGTGTTTGTTATCTACATCAGACTGACAGAACCACACACTTGTTTTTCAGCATTGCTGTTAACTTGATTTTAGCAAATTTGCTTTGTAAATCAAGTTTGACAGCATTAAGTTGTGGAGAGTAAATTTTATCAGTCGACTGAATATGCACATGCATTTCAGAAGGGGTTCTTGCACCATCCAAGCAATAAATGCATGTCTTTGAATAAGCTCTGTAGTGTATTCTTCAACCACTCAGGTAATATCAGTATGACCCATTTCAGGGGCTGCCAAAATTTAAAATCAGTCAGGGCTATAGAAACGCATCTTAATACAAGTAAATCTCCATAATAGGCGTAGGCTATCGATCCAACCCCCCCCTACATCTAGTTTTGATGTCCATCAGGGGGGGATGAAGCCTTGTTTAGGGGGGTCAGAACCCCCTCCCCCTTTATTTGCTCTGGAGCAAATAAAAGATTGAGACCAAAGACTGGCCATTAGTACAGTGTACATTTTAGGACATCCTTAGACCTCAGTCATGTGTCAAAAAGGCATCATGCCTCAGATGGAAAGATGAAAGGCTTTGGCCATTGGACTAAACTGAGTCACACCTCAGACTGCAAGGCTTCAGGTTTCAGGAAAAACAACATCAGGTGTCAGTTCTCCTGCAATTAGGCATCAGGCAAAATTGCCTCAGACAAAAAGGCATCAGACACTTAAAGGCATCAGGCGAAACAGACTCAAAACCCTGATAATATTCACGAGAGCGGAGTTTAGATGAATTATGTGCTGCGCGCTTACCTCTCAATAAAATAAATGTTTAGTCACGTTTTTTAACAGAAGGGACTGTACACAGATGGTAAGTAAAATAGTAATTGACTTTATTGCACAGAAGAGTTAAGTGGAGAGAATGGCAGGATGAATAAACAGGTGAGTAAGTTAATCTTCGGATATCCTCTTGATTTACAGAGCAGAATGTAACTTGAACATCTTTTCTTACAGGAGTGAGGGAGAGCTGTAGAAACGTCGACAAGGCACACACACCAGGAGCTGGAGACGAAAGGGAACCAGGAGAATCAGACGACTGCGAAGGAACACAAGAGGTAAGTAACTTGCAGGTAAGTATCATCGAGATCTGTGCTGAGACAGAGAGTTCACTTCGAGTTCGAGACCAGACAAATGTGCTGGCTGATGGAGTGTGCTTTTGAACTGGCTGCTAACGAGGTGATTCAATGAGTGACAGGTGCAGGTGCTCAGAACACAGGTGATAGTGATCGTAGTGATGGGGTGACGATGGAGCCTGGCCATTCTGTGACACGTTTAGGCATATTTAAGTATATAACAATTTGTACAACAGAATACTTTAAAGCAGCTGCTTTACAGTATTCAACATGACTTCAAACTGTGACAAGATCGCATTCGCTTAGAATTACAACTTCTTTTCTACTATAAAGTACATTAAGGCTGTTTTTTAAAAATATTTTTTATAACATTTATATTCTGTTGGATTTTATCCCATCAACGTCATCCTTCAATTGTCTTTTTTTAAACTCCTGCCCCCCCCACCCCAAATAATTGTGTGTATGTGTGTCTGTGTGTCTGTGTCTGTGTGTGTTATATATAATGGATCTATTTATGACATTCATTTTATGTATTTATATGTAATCCTATGACAATGTTCTTTATGTAATTGAGAGAGAGAGAGAGCGAGTGATAGAGAGAGAGAGAGAGAGAGAGAGAGACCGAAGTTAAGCAGTACCTGATGTATATTTTCTTACAGTTTTAATCCAATATTACACTGGTTATGCTCAAACAGAACATCCCGATTGACATTGGTCTACAGAAAAACAGCAATGGCCTGAATGAAAATGCAAATTCACTTAGGTGCGGAACAGCAAAGCCGTTTCCCAAGTAAGTTAACAATGTAGCGCTGTGCTTACAATGCAGTCTAGCCCCAAAGATCTCTTTAGCCTAACTAAACTATAGTTTGCCAGCATACAAGCTATGTTTTTTGGCAAACTTTCTTAAACGTGCAGACAAAATTCACAAAAAATACAAATTTACAAAATAATCACAAGCTCTACTTGCCTCAACCACTGCGTATGTAACGTCACACTGAGGCAGGGAAACAAACTTCCACCTGAGTCCGTTTCATCAGATGCCTTTTTGTCTGAGGCCGTTTTGCCCGATGCCTTTTTGTCTGAGGCCGTTTCGCCTGATGCCTAATCGTACGAGACTGACACCTGATGTTGTTTTTCCTGAGAACTGAAGCCTTTCAGTCTGAGGCGCGATGCCGTTTAGTCCAGTGGCTGAAGCCTTTTAGTCTGAGGCATGATGCCTTTTCGTCATATGACTGAGGTTTAAGGATGTCCTAAAATGTACACTGTACATTAGATTTACCCAAAATGAATTATATCTCATGCTTAACGACTATAGAGACATCAGAGCCAGTGGCAAATTCCAGAAGCTCTGGCCAAGGTAAGGCTGCTCTTGGCAGGTTCATGACTGCTGAGCGGCTGCTGACGCTCTGGAGCTCATATGTCCAAAAGCGTCAAAGCAAATTTTCAAATAGACATTATCCTTATTAACAAACCGCATATTTGAAATCTAAACAACTACATTCTCACCTAAAAAAAACTGTTAAAACTATCATGACACAAAAACAGTATTATATATGCAATTTTAGTGGATTTGGGTGTCCACTATGACACCGTTGTACTCTTGGATATGCCTCTTTGCAACACCTCTTTCTTGCATTTGCATTGTTTGCCCAGGTACCAGGATCTTTATTTATGAAGAATAATGAAGAAGTTGTTCTGTTCTGCCATTGTCGTGACATGTTGCAAGTATGGTAACCCATACTCAGAATTTCTGCTCTCCATTTAACCCTTCAAGTGCACACATACAGCAGTGACACACACCGTGAACACACACCTGGATCAGTGGGCAGCTATTTGCTCCAGCACTAGGGGAGCAACTGGGGGTTCAGTGCCTGGCTCAAGGGCACCTCAGTCTTGGTTACTGAAGGTGGAAGGGAGCGCTGTACATTCTGATATCAGAAACAGTCAAAATTTTATCAGTGAACAAAAACTTGATCTTGAGGTACCTATTGATAAAAAGATACATTCTTTGAGAATACCATAAATGACAAATTATCTGGATGGTATTTTGCATACATTACATATTTCTAGTGGAGAAACAAATGAGGTGGTGAGAGGTTAACATTTCCAATAAATAAAAATTAACCACCCAATAAGGGCCACCCTACTGTGTGGCCTACATGACTTGATCTGCATAGGAAAGTTGTTTCGGGGCAGAGCTTGTTGATGGAAGATTGCTATTAATCTTTTTTTCCCAATAATGTGCACTGAAAAATTGTGCACAATAAGACCAAGAATGTGCGTTAAGAGCATAAAGTCACTTCTGATTATGTTAGCATTCATTAGAATTCTATTCTTCTTCTGTTCTATCTACTTGTTTACTTTTCATTTATTATAAAAAAAAATGACAATTGCTTTTTTTGTCCTCATTTGTAAGTCGCTTCGGATAAAAGCGTCTGCTAAATGACTAAATGTAAATGTAATGTAAATGTAAATAATATATTGGCTCAGTTTCTTAGAAACCCATTAGTCACCAGCTCTTTGGTCAATGTAATCTTACTCTTTTTGGTTATGTAATTGTTCTGGCACAGATGCCTTTAACTGTAAATAGACCATAAATAGTGTTATGCAGGAGTTACACTGTATGATCGATTTATAATAGTATAGTTAAGTGAATAAGATGAAGGCCATGCAGAAGGTCGGGTGTTTATGACTATAAGACCTTACATCTTCAGATAAATGTTCATGGCCGTGATGAGATATCACTCTTTCAGAGGAATTGTTGAGAAGTTGATAAAGCCAAACACATCTTTCTCAACCAGACCTTGTGTCATACGATCTGTTCTTTAACTTAAGTCTGTGCACATTTAAAAGTAATCCAGCAATGTCTGAACTAAAAGAGAGTAGACTTTGAAAATAGAGCAATTTCCCTGTTAGATTCCATAGACACTGAGATTTGGCTGCTGAACAAGGGGTATCACGATATAACCGTCAAGACATGCATGCATCTACTGTCTGAACCTGAAAATGTTCAAGCCATGATTGGTTAATGATTGATCCTTCAGCCACGCAGTGTGTTGTAGCAGGTTTCTAAAGAATAACATGGTTATCACATGAACTAAAAGATAGTGGCAGAAATTCAGGCAGTTTCCTTGTTGATACACCCAAGAATGATGTTTCGACAACATCACTGGCTATTGCTTTGCTTTAGTTGGTAATAATTCTTTAATTCAAGCCTAATAATCATGTTTACACGTTACATGTTTACATTGCAAGTATGTGGAGGATAAATTCAAAGTTTTTTTATGAAAGGTACACATTGTCATGTGGTCAAAAGTTAAAAAAATGTTAACTCTTCTAGAATTCAAGGGGTCACGATTTGGCTGATGTTACCGTTAGCTCCTGCTAACACATGCCATAATAGACATGCAAAATAGCTGTGTATTTCCAAAAAGATTGCAATTGCAATTGTAAAGTTTTATTATATTATGTTTAAGATTATTTTTTAATTAATTCATTCATTTTGGCTGTAGAAACTGTAGTTGCTATTAGGTCTTGGTTCTTATGGTCACATTTACTGTTGCTCATACAGGCAAAATCCAATAATTTCAATGGTTATTTGCATGATAGGGAATTTCACATAAGGGTGAACAATTTCCCAGTGCAGATTTCACATTGGGGTCAAGTTTTTCATGCAAATTTTCCTTGTTGACCAACATAAAGCTGCTGGGTTTGTGTAACCTGTGTTTCATACATTGCTACACTATTTTGCTAATATTTCTGCTAATATGACCGCGCTTTTAATCTTGACATGACATGTAATTAGTCACATGACATGTACAGCTCATGTGACTGGCTCATAAAAACCTGTTTCTGCTGTCATGAATGTTTCTATCCCCCTTCCTCAATTAAAAATATAGAATAATATCTTGTTGTAGCTAATCAAATGAGCCTTCTTAGTGTTGTGCTAAGCTAGTAAGCTAAACTGTAAGCTTGCAAACTAAAGCTTGAAATGTTTAATTTCACCATATTAAATTTGGTAATTTAATGTTCTATGCAATTAGATAAAGATTATAAAATTATATTAATTAACATGCTTTCATGATTAAGAAAAAATACACTATAAAGCAGTTTTTGTATAGGTATAATCGGGCACTGAACAGAGAAGCCAAGTTTCTCAGCCAATAGAATTTGTCCATTAAATGTCCATTATATTATTATTAAATGTCAATAATGTCCATTAAATGCTCCTGAACCTTAAATTTATAATGGTTGTCATTTGATGTTGATCAGCCATTTTCACTTTCTTTTGTCTTCAAGTTGCAATGCCACGTAGCACCTCAGGGTGTCCTTATAACCAGTGTTACAGTATATACACTAATGTCTGGACCATAGATTGCAGTAGTGGATCTTAATTAACCCATTAATTAAGATGCAGGTGATGTGGCTGTTAAAATGTCTACTTACTCTTTACAGGTACCTGCAGTCTCACACTTCCTGCTATACAAGTTGATCATTAATGATTCACAATCTCAGATTTTTGACAACTCTAAGTCACAAACACGCTTTTATAATTAACTCTGAGAAGGTCACACCCACCTCCAGACGAACACATATAAGTGAATGCATGCACACGCAAGTACGGTCACACACCTGCAGGTGAGCGTCTGATCCAGGTGTCTTTACCGTTGTGTCAGAGAGGGACGCAGTGTGCTGGTCCACCGGCCCCCTTCAAAAACTATCAAAATGGGTGAAGATTATTTTGGATTCTCTTGGGTTCGCAATGAGAACAGAAAAAACGTCACCATATATGTTAACAATCCAGCGGACATCTCAGTGATTGTTATATATTTTCTGGTGGTTCTGGCTGTGGGAATATGGGTAAGTGGTCAGAAGTTTATATCCACCTGTAAAAGATTTTTCTACCCTTGACAGACTTGTGAATTGTTAACCTTGCGTCAACATATAAATGTACAATGGCTGTGTGAGATAAGTCTGATGACAGAATGAGGATGGTGACTGATTTTGCAGAAAGTTAATAATAAAATGCACTTTTGCAAGTGCTTTTGCAAAAAATGCCAAAATCCTTTAGAAAAACAGATTTTTCAGTATAATATAATATAATATATTATAATGCAGTTTTTCAAGTCGTTTTGTAAAAAATCCTTTAGAAAAACTTTTTCAGATAAAATATAATATAATGCATTTTTGCATTATATTATTTGCATTATAATATATTTGCATTATATAGCATTTTTCAAAAAAGAGCCAAAATCCTTTAGAAAGATTAATTGTTCCAATGTTAACTAAAATTAAAAATTATTCACAATTTTTTTAAATTAATTACAATTGTTTCATATAGTACATTTCAGTACTCTCAAATCATCATAAAACAAAACAAAAAAACTTTTTTTCATACCATATTAATTACCTTAACTTATCTTAATTAGTCTTATTGAGGGCATTGACATTTCTGTGATTTCTTGATAACGCCATATTTTCTGTCTGTATTTGTCCATCCAAAATCCATATCATTTTAAAACCTCTTGAGAAAATTCAAACATATTTAATCAAACAACAAACAAAGCAACTGAACATTAATCCATCAGCCTTTGAGTCCACAAATGTGATGTGTATTTCTCAAATGTGTCTGATTCTGCAGATCTGATTTCATACATAGTCACATACAATTTTTTTCTAATATTTTATGTATCTAGAACTGTATATATGCTGAATTTAATGGCTCTTTCTCTCCAAAGGCAATGGTACGGACCAATCGAGCCACAGTGGGAGGCTTTTTCCTGGCTGGCAGAAGTATGGTGTGGTGGCCAGTAAGTAAACGGACCAAAATGGAGGATGATTGTGCTTTAAACCTTAAAAGCATCTTGTTTTGTACTCAGAATTTGATGGACATTGACAAAATGACATTGCTTGATCATTTCTTACATCAATAGTGATCAATCATTGTGCTAAATGTGGCTAATTTCTGTCGTAATGTGCTACGCAAGACTGAAACAGCCATAAATGTAGGAGCTGATTATGTATCTATCAATAGCATGACGAGTGATTTCACATTATCACAGATATGGCATGATAATGACTCTAACTGCCCCTCCATTTCAGAACCTTGATATCGTGATAGGGTGAATGAAATCTTTTATGGGGCCATAATGCACTGATGCCAGATGCAACCCACAATTCATTACAGCTGAAAGTACTGATATGCTTTGCTCATGCAGTTTTTATGGAGCTGTCATGCTTTGGTCCATGTTAAACTTATCACCTTTTACCAAATTTTTAAAGGATTTAATTTGTTATTACAAAGTTCATTGTTGCAATCATTATTGTTTGAATTACACCTCAGGCTGTGTAGAAGAAACAGTTTTTATAGCTTATCATTATGGTGATTGTATTGCCAGATAGTCAAACAGTAGACAGAGTTAATATATTCTGAAGAAATACAGTTCCCACAATCCTATGCTAAAGTCTTAGACTTTTGTAACCATTCTGACATTCAAAAATGTAGCAGATCAGATTGTAAACCCTGATATAGAATATCAAATGTTTGTATAATAGTAAATATACTATGAAGCAAATCTCAGTTAAATTGCTTTAAAAATCTTCAACTTTTTCCCAGATTGGAGCCTCTCTCTTTGCAAGTAACATCGGAAGTGGGCATTTTGTGGGAATAGCAGGAACTGGAGCAGCTGCTGGTATTGCTATCGGAGGATTTGAGTGGAACGTATGTTAAAAAAGCCTAAAAATTACATTTATGATATTTAGTCATTTCGATGTGTGGTTGGATGTTATGTTTTCGCCTACTATTTATGACTATGGATCAAAAATGTTCTTCTACAATGAATTTTGTTATCATTGTCATTTTTTTTAAAAATATTTGTATTTATTCATTTAACCACATCAACTTAAACTTATTGGCCCGGTTTCATAGACAGGGTTTAGCCTAAGCCAGGATTAGGCCACAGTTCAATTAGGACATTTAAGTAATTTTTATAAACATGTCTTAGAAAAAAACATTACTAGTGTGCATCTTAAGACAAAACAAAGGCATTGAGGTGTTTTAAGATCAGTCAATGCAAGTTTCTTTCAGTTGAAACAGCTCAGATTTACATTTTAGACTAGGACTAGGCTTAAGCCTTGTCTGTGAAACCGGGGGATTATGTTTCAGTTGTTGTTTTTTTCATCTAATACTTATATTTTATTGTATTTCAGCTTTATTGTAATTAACAAAAAATATTTTTAATAGTTTTAGTAATAAAAATACTGATGAGAATATGTGTAGAAAACATCAAACCCTTTTTCATTTGTTTCCTCAGGCTCTTGTTGTTGTGCTTATTCTGGGATGGCTCTTTGTGCCTGTCTACATAAAGGCTGGGGTATGTTTACATTTCTTTCTCTCTAACCGGCATTGGAGATCAAACTTTTCAAATATTGCTGACTTACACAACAAGAATTTGTTGACCACTTAATCCTTCTGCCGTATCATTTTTATAACACTTTATGCTCTTTATCTGCAGGTCGTGACCATGCCAGAGTACCTGAAGAAACGCTTTGGTGGGCAGCGGATCCGTATCTACCTCTCCGTGCTCTCCCTGTTTCTCTACGTTTTCACCAAAATCTCTGTGAGTCCAAAATCTGTGTCAAACCTTTCAGAAAAGTACTGGTATCAAATTGTAATTGCATGGTACTTTGAGAGGTAGCTGACATTCAATACTTGGGATACTTTGATGTTAGTGTAACATGCTACAATCAATCAAAAGTGATTTTAAAAGCATTTTGATCAACAGCATTTGAAAAAAAAAAAAAAAGAAAAAAAAAAGACAAGGTTCTTATTTAGATTTTTTTTCCTGTCTGTCCAGCCCTGTTTACATCAAATCTTCACTAAACTCTGGTTGTAGTCTGACAGTCGATTTGAAATGGCTGTGACGTTCATGTGGAAATACCTTTTATTGCCATATGCAGTCAGACTAAAATGAGTTTAGATTTCAAAGATAATGACCTTGTTTTGAAGCGGACAGTTCAAACATTTGCACCACACCCCCATTTTTGTTCTTATGTTTTTTTTTTGTTTGTTTTTTTATCTTTCAGGCGGACATGTTTGCAGGAGCCATTTTCATCAACCAAGCTCTGGGACTAAACATTTACCTGGCCGTGATTATTCTGTTGCTCATTACAGCTCTTTATACAGTGACAGGTCTGTTGACTGAAATACTGCACACTTTAAACTGACACACTGCACTCTTACATTCTACATCAGTAGTTCACTCTATATATGTAGCGGTCATATATAAAATAGTAGTCCATATTAAATCAGTTCAGGGATGCGAAGTTGATTTTTATATGGACTCTGAAGATTATACTACAACAGAGAGTGAAGTCCAGGGTTATAGGACCATACAGTGGGCTGCTTATTGTAGCGTGATGTGTATGTGTTATGGGTAATTGCCCATACTGACAATAGATGATAAGCCTGTGCAAGGCAAACTTTAATGCACTGCCACTTTAAACTTCTGTCATCCCTATCCTCTGTTGTATAATAAATTTATCTCAGGAACAAACCAGCCCAACAATAAACTGTAAGAAATCAGAAATCATCCTACCAGCTGTACATGTTTACATGAGCTGTGGCTGAGAGTGTTTGTGTGCTTCTGTGACTGATAAACTGCTGTTGCTAAGGCTTTAGAGACCCAAAGAGCCCTGCCTTGCAAACAATTTCTGAAATAAAATTCATTTTGATCATTTTTTGAAACAGCATAAAGTCAAAAATATCATGGCAATGCAACTGTCCTGATCCTCTAGTAGAGAAAAAGAATATTTCATTACTATCTATGAGAAATCTACTGCTACTACTGTATGTTAATATTTGAAAAACATTTGTCAGCCTAACCTAAGTCATGTGGTGTGACCAACATAAAAAAGTGCAGAAAAAACATAAAACAGGAAATGACATCATAGCGGACCCTTACCCTTAATGAGGGTCTCACATTACTGTGGGTGAAGGTCAAAGTCTCTTAAAATATCAGATAATTTGATATTTTATGACAAGTTTACCCTAATGATAAAGAAGTTTCGTTTAAAAAAAGAAAAAAATCTTATTGTGGAAATAATATATAGTGTGAAAAGTTTTTTAGATATTTAATTGCATGTTAATTGCAATGTCATGTATTTGTAATTAGTAATGATGAAATTTAATACATTTGAAGAATATATTAACTTTAAATGTAATATCAAATATCAAGTCCTTGAATGTGCTTTAGTATGTTAGTCAACAAAAAATAAGTGTACTTTAAAGCACGACAAAGGATTATTAAAACATAATGATTTTAAGTGTTCTCTCTTAAAGGAAGTGGCCTTAGTTAATATTATATTTTCTGCAATTACAGTTTTTTACTATTACAGCAGGTTGTAAAATTGTGAAAAATAAATATAAACATTTGTGACCCTGGACCACAAAACCAGTCATAAGGGTCAATTTTTCAAAATTGAGATTTATACATCATCTGAAAGCTGAATAAATAAGCTTTCCATTGATGTATGGTTTGTTAGGATCGGACAATATTTGGCTGAGATACAACTATTTGAAAATCTGGAATCTGAGGGTGCAAAAAAATCAAAATACTGAGAAAATTGCCTTTAAAGTTGTCCAAATGAAGTTCTTAGCAATGCTTATTACTAACCAAAAATTGAGTTTTAACATATTTACAGTAGGAAATTTACAAAATATCTTAATGGAACATCATCTTTACTTAATATCCTAATGATTTTTGGCATAAAAGAAAAATGTATAATTTTGACCCATACAATGTATTTTTGGCTATTGCTACAAATATACCCCAGCGACTTAAGACTGGTTTTGTTGTCTAGGGTCACATTTTTAAAGTTTGAAAGTAATAATTAAGATGTATACACTGACATGTATTAAAGGATTATTCCACCCCAAAATGAAAATTTTGTCATTAATCACTTACCCCCATGTCATTCCAAACCCGTAAAAGCTTCGTTTGCCTTCGGAACACAAATTAAGATATTTTTGATGCCTTCTGACAGCTCTCTGGACCCTCCCATAGACAGCAATGTAGGCTAATTAACACGAACTCTCCAAAATGGCGCTACGGTGACATGGAGGAGACGAATTGTTGAATAAAGTTATTTTTTTCTTTCCATACAAAAAGTATTCTTGTAGCTTCGTAAAATTACGGTTGAACCCCTGCTGTTACATGGATTATTTTACCGATCTCCTTGCTAAGTTTCTGGACGTTGATCATGTTAATTACATTGCTGTCTATGGGAGGGTCAGAGAGCTGTCAGAATGCATCAAAAATATCTTAATTTGTGTTCCGAAGACAAACGAAGCTTTTACAGGTTTGGAACGACATGGGGGTAAGTGATTAATGACAAAATTTTCATTTTGGGGTGGAGTAACCCTTTAAGTAATGAAGTAAGGAAGTTTCCAAGTAAGGAAAATATGTTATTCATTTTTACTTGATGGTGACCCCACATGACATTTTTCATTAAATTAAACCAACATAAATGCCAAGAGTACATTTCTGCAAACATATTTTTTCTTCCTTTTCAGTTGCTTGATTTTCATTGACAAACCTTCACGGTTTCTTCTACAGGTGGTCTAGCTGCAGTCATCTACACCGACACCCTGCAGACCATCATCATGGTTGTGGGTTCATTCATTCTTATGGGCTTTGGTACGTCTGTTCCCTTTTTTTGCGATTTAAATGCGTTGGATAAAAACCGTCTGCTCAGTGTTTACTTGCTTCAACATCAACCATTTCCTTGCAGCATTCGCTGAGGTGGGAGGCTATGAAAACTTCAAAGACCGATACATGACTGCGATCCCATCAGTGGTGGGTGTGAACATCAGTGAAGAGTGCTACACTCCTCGTGCAGACTCCTTCCACATCTTCAGAGACCCCATCACTGGGGATCTGCCCTGGCCTGGACTGATCTTTGGTCTTACAATCCAGGCCGCCTGGTACTGGTGCACTGACCAGGTACTGATCCAACTATAAAATTTTAATAACCATTCATAATTGTATGAGAATAGAGAAGTCCATACCACACCTGTAAATATAACAACACAGAGGAATAGTATAATTGGAATCGCTTTCAGAACTTTTTTTAAGCTGATGAACAAAACATTGACAGCCAATCAGAATTCACCTGACTTTAAAGAGCTTGAGCATTTAAAGTGTCAGATGACAAAACTTTGCTTAAATGTGCGTTGGTGTGGACACTAATACAGTTATCATTATAGTTATCTATAGCTATCATTCATTGTTCAAAATGTCCAGTTTTTAAAAAGAAAAAACATTTTAAGAATGTTTTTTCTTGGTAATATGAGTATTAAGGGAATATTCCATCATTTTGAATGTTAGACAAACATCCAACTGAAGTTCCATGAGCAATATATAGATAATGGTTTTGTGCTAATGTTGTAAGATCATTACTAAAGACCAGATAGCTTTAAAATGAACATTCTATTAACTTTACTGGTAGAAGGTTTGTTTGACTACTTTCTCGTCAAGTCAAGTCAAGTCAAGTCAAGTCACCTTTATTTATATAGCGCTTTTAACAATACAGATTGTGTCAAAGCACTTAACAGTATCAAATTGGAGGATAGAGTGTCAGTAACGTATAATAATAAGAGTAATCACTCAATTTTCAGTTAAGGGCATTTCATTATTGAATTCAGAGATGTCATTGTCTAGCTCAGTTTAGTTTAAATAGTATCTGTGAAATCAAATTGATGATAATCGCTAGAAATTAAGTGTCCCCAACTGAGCAAGCCAGAGGCGACAGTGGCAAGGAACCAAAACTCCCTCTGTGACAGAATGGAGAAAAAAACCTTGGGAGAAACCAGGCTCAGTCGGGGGGCCAGTTCTCCTCTGGCCAGGATATTATTGTTTATTTATTGTTTTAATTAAAATTTTAAATGTATAAATGTATTATATTTCTATTTTTATATTGTTGCAATTTCTAACAATAATAGTATTATGTAGTTAGGTATTTTATTATATTTTTAGTTATTTTTTTTATTGTATTTTTAGTCAAGGTCTTCATTGGGGATATGTCCCTGGGGCTCATCCAGGTGTCCGTCCTCCGCAAACGATTAGGGCCGCAGACATCATCTCCCGGCGCCGATCCACTATCTGATCCGGACATGGACTGAGAAACAGAATAAGAAAGAAACAGACCAATATTAGCGTAGATGCCATTCTTCTTACGATGTAACGAGTACACCATGTGTTATGGGGAGTGTTCCCGGTTCCGGTTGATCTAATTAATGCAGCCTAAAAATCCTTTAACAGATTTGAATAATAGAAGTGTAGTAGTGTGTTAAGTGTAAGCCAGGTTAAAGAAATGTGTCTTTAATCTAGATTTAAACTGACAGAGTGCGTCTGCCTCCTGAACAGAGTCAGGTAGATTGTTCCAGAGTTTGGGTGCTAAATAGGAAAAGGATCTGCCGCCCGCAGTCGATTTTGATATTTTAGGTATTATCAAACGGCAAGAGTTTTGAGAACGCAGTGGACGTGGAGGACTATAATATGATAGGAGCTCGCTCAAATACTGAGGAGCTAAGCCATTCTGGGCTTTATAAGTAATTAACAAGATTTTAAAATTTATCTGATGTTTGATAGGGAGCCAGGGCAGTGTTGACAGAACCGGGCTAATATGGTCATACTTCCTGGTTCTAGTAAGGACTCTAGCTGCTGCATTTTGGACCAACTGTAGTTTGTTGATCAAGCGTGCAGAACAACCACCCAGTAAAGCATTACAATAGTCTAACCTTGAGGTCATAAACGAATGAATTAGCGTTTCTGCATTTGACGTTGAGAGCATAGGTTGCAATTTAGATATGTTTTTGAGATGGAAAAATGCAGTTTTACAGATGCTAGAAACATGGCTTTCAAATGAAAGATTGCTATCAAACAGCACACCTAGGTTCCTAACTGAAGAAGAAGAATTGACAGAGCAGCCATCAAGTGTTAGATAGTGTTCTGGGTTATTACATGTGAGGTTTTTAGGTCCGATAATTAACACCTCTGTTTTTTCAGAATTTAGCAGTAAGAAGTTACTCGTCATCCAGTTTTTTATATCGACTATGTATTCCTGCTAAATTTCTCAATTTGATGTGTTTCACCAGGCCGTGAAGAAATATAGAGCTGAGTATCATCAGCATAACAGTGAAAGCTAACACTATGTCTCCTGATATTATCTCCTGTGGGGCACATGTAAAGCGTAAAGTAACGGCCCTAGTACTGAGCTTTGAGGTACTCCATACTGCACTTGTGATCAATATGATACCTCTTCATTCACTGCTATGAACTGATGGCAGTCAGATAAGTACGATTTGAACCATGCTAAGGCACTTCCACTAATGCCAACAAAGTGTTCTAGTCTATTTAAAAGAATGTTGTGGTCGATAGTGTTGAACGCAGCGCTAAGATCCAGTAGGTTCAATAAAGAGATACAACCACGATCAGATGATAGAAGCAGATCATTTGTAACTCTAATGAGAGCAGTCTCAGTACTCATGATACGTCTAAATCCTGACTGAATTCCTCACAGATACCATTTTTCAAGATGGAATATAATTGTGAGGATACTACCTTTTCTAGTATCTTGAGCAGAAAAGGGAGATTTGAGATCAGTCTGTAATTAACTAGACCTTAAAATAAGTTGTGTTTTTTTAATGAGAGGCTTAATAACAGTATTTTTCAATTTGAAGGTTTTGGGACATATCCTAATGACAATGATGAATTAATAATAGCCAAAAGAGGATTCATGACTTCTGGAAGCAGCTCTTTTTAGGCAGTTTAGATGGAATAGTCTAACATACATGCTATTGGTTTAGATGGTTTAACAAGTCATACAATTCTTCTCTCCCATAGTAGAGAACGAGTGGAATTGGTCCTCAGGGGATCTATAGTGCACTATCTGATGCGATACTGTAGCTGATGGCTGCATGGTTACAATTTTATCTCTGATAGTATCGATCTTGGAAGTAAAGTAGTTCATAAAATCATTACTGCTGTGCTCTTGGGAAATGCCAACACCTGTTGATGCTTTATTTTTCATTAATTTAGTGACTGTATTGAATAAATACCGGGGGTTATGTTTGTTTTCTTCTAGAAGAGTTTTTAATGCTTTTCTGTAGGATAGGGTACTTTCCCGCCAAGCTATACAAAATACCTCTAGTTTTGTTTTCCTCCAGCTGCGCTCCATTTTCCGGGCTGCTCTCTTTAGGGTGCGAGTGTGCTCATTATACCACGGAGTCGGACTGTTTTCTTTGATCTTCCTTAAGCGTAAAGGAGCAACTGTATCTAAAGTGCTAGAAAAGAGAGAGTCCATAGTTTCTGTTACATCATCAAGTTTTTCTGCGCTGTTGGATATGCTGAGGAATTGAGATAAATCAGGAAGATTACTTACAAAGCAGTCTTTTGTGGTAGAAGTGATGGTTCTACCATACTTGTAACAAGGAGTAGAATTTACAGTTTTAGCTATATGGAGTTTACACAAGACTAGATAATGATCTGATAATAGTACTATGATACGGTCAAGACTAGATAATGAATTTCAACACCACTAACATCAATTCCATGTGACAGTATTAAATCTAGAGTATAATTTCGACAATGAGTAGGTCCTGAAACGTGTTGCCTAACCCCAATAGTATTCAGAATGTCTATGAATGCTGATCCTAATCTTTTTCATTATCGACATGAATATTAAAATCACCAACAATTAAGACTTTATCTGTAGCCAGTACTAACTCAGATAGAAAATCAGCAAATTCTTTAATAAAGTCTGTGTGGTGCCCAGGTGGCCTGTATACAATAGCCAGTACAAACATCATAGGGGATTTATCACTAACACGTGTTTCTCTAGATAATGGTATACGCAGCACCATAACTTCAAACGAGTTATACTTAAAGACTGCCCTCT
Organism: Tor tambroides; assembly: GCA_021397915.2. Classification (NCBI taxonomy): domain Eukaryota; kingdom Metazoa; phylum Chordata; class Actinopteri; order Cypriniformes; family Cyprinidae; genus Tor; species Tor tambroides. The sequence continues at coordinate 30,945 of JAFVLL020012547.1, read as the reverse complement.
GAGAAATACTGATAATATTGCTATAAATTGTAGCAACCCCTCCCCCTTTACCTTTTGGACTTGGCTCATTTTTATAACAGTAATCTTGGGGGTTAGACTCATTTAAAGTAATGTATTCATTTTGTTTTAGCCATGTTTCTGTCAAACAGAGCAAATCTAGGTTATGATCATTGATCAAATCAATTACAAAAAGTGCTTTTGTAGAAAGGGACCTGATATTCCCAGGGAAAGCAAGAGCTGATAAAAATGTAAAACTGTAACTTGAATGCAATGTAAGTCGCTTTGGATAAAAGCGTCTGCTAAATGCATAAATGTAAATGTATATTCAGTAAGCCAAGTTTTATCAATTGTTTCTCTGTATTGTAAACATTTTTTATTTGTTGAAAATTAATTCAATTGTTACTCTTAATTTGGTTTGGACGTTTTCTGTATTTTCTAGTTTGGGGAACAGACACAGTCTCTATAGTGTGATATCTTGGTGAAAGAGTCTCTATGTGCTGAGAATTAACTGACTTCTTTGATGTAAGGTGGCTAGCAGACAGTCGGTTTAACCAGTCTGTCTGCTTCCTGACCTGGGCCCCAGTTAGTCAAGTACAGACTCTAAGACTACGCGCCATATTTCTAGAGATAAGAGCGGCACCACCCCAGGAGGGATGAAGACCATCTCTTTTCAACAGGTCAGGTCTGCCCCAAAAACTCGTCCAATTGTCTATAAAACCTATGTTATTCTGCGGGGACCACTTATACATGCAGCCATTTAGTGACGACAGTCTGCTATGAATCTCATCCTCCTGGGAAGCAGGGAGGGGAACAGAGCATATTATAGTGTCTGACATTGTACTTGCAAGTTTACATACCTCTTTAACATTATTTTTAGAGATCTCCGTCTGGCAAAGTTGAACATCATTAGCACCGACGTGGATAACGGTCTTACTGAATTTATGTTTAGCATTAGCCAGCACTTTTAAATTTGCCAAGATGCCAGGTGCTCTGGCTCCCAGTAAACATTGGACTATGGTGGCTGGTGTCTCTATTTTCACGTTCTGTACAATAGAATCGCCAATAACTAGAACACTTTCATCAGGTTTCTGAGTGAGAGCGTCACTGAGTGGGGAGAACCTGTTTGATGTTTTGATCAGAACGGAAGAGTGGCGTTTTGACCTGCAACTAGGCCGCCTCACAGTCACCCAGTTGCCCTGCCTCACAGGCTCTACCGGAACCGAACAATGTACAGGATTTCCTGAGCTAGTCGCATCCAAAGCCGTATCTACAGCCCTCACGTTCTTATTATCCTCAACTAAAGTTTGGATGCATGTCTCTAGTTCTAAAGTCTTCTCTGTCAGCCTAACTATTTCCCTGCATTTATCACATGTGAATCCCTCATCGCCGACAGAGATAGATAAACTGTACATGTGGCAAACAGTGCAAACAACAATAGCAGGAGAAGAAGCCATTACTCACCATGATTGATGAATGATACCGACTTAACTTACCACTGTTGTTTGATGAATTCATGAAAAATGGAGCGAGAGAGAAATGAAACGGAGCAAGAAAAAAGAAAACAGTAATAGACGCGAGTAGAAACACAAATAACAAGCTAATCGGCTAACAAATGCTAACGCGCTGCACTCGCAATTTTAGATTAAAAGGGAATGATCAAATTAGTCAGATTAGTTTGATAGATAATACCAGAAATATGGTGGGAATTAAGTTATACACTGCTCAAAAAAATTAAAGGAACACTTTGAAAACACATCAGATCTCAATGGGGAAAAATATCATGCTGGATATCTATACTGATATGGACTGGGTAATGTGTTAGGAATGAAAGGATGCCAAGATAAATGAAAATTATCAATCAACTGAATTAAAAGACACCCCAAAAATCAAAGTGAAAAAATGATGCAGCAGGCTAGTCCATTTTGCTGAAATTTCATTGCAGCAACTCAAAATGTTACTCAGTAGTTTGTATGGACCCCACGTGCTTGTGTGCATGCCTGTCAACATCGGTGCATGCTCCTAATGAGACGACGGAGTCTGGGGTATTTTCTCCCAGATCTGGACCCAGGGCATCACTGAGCTCCTGGACAGTCTAAGGTGCAATCTGGCGCCGTCAGATGGACCGAAACATAATGTCCCAGAGGTGTTCTATTGGATTTAGGTTAGGCGAGCGTGGTAGCCATTCAATGGTATCAATTCCTTTATCCTCCAGGAACTGCCTGCATACTCTTGCCACATGAGGCCACCAGGAGCAACCCAGGACCCACTGCACCAGCGTAGGGTCTGACAATGGGTCCAAGGATTTCATCCCGATACCTAATGTCAGTCAGGGTGCCATTGTCTAGCCTGTAGAGGTTTGTGCGTCCCTCCGTGGATATGCCTCCCCAGACCACCACTGACCCACCACCAAACCGGTCATGCTAAACGATGTTACAGGCAGCATAACATTCTCCACGGCTTCTCCAGACCCTTTCACTTCTGTCACATGTGCTCAGGGTGAACCTGCTCTCATCTGTGAAAAGCACAGGGTGCCAGTGGCGGACCTACCAATTCTGGTGTTCAATGGCAAATGCCAATCAAGCTCCACGATGCCGGGCAGTGAGCACAGGGCCCACTAGAGGGCGTCAGGCCCTCAGGCCACCCTCATGAAGTCTGTTTCTGGCTGTTTGGTCAGAGACATTCACACCAGCAGCCTGCTGGAGGTCATTTTGTAGTGCTCTGGCAGTGCTCATCCTGTTCCTCCTTGCACAAAGGAGCAGATACCGTTCCTGCTGATGGGATAAGGACCTTCTACAGCCCTGTCCAGCTCTCCTAGAGTAACTGCCTGTCTCCTGGAATCTCCTCCATGCTCTTGAGACTGTGCTGGGAGACACGGCAAACCTTCTGGCAATGGCACGTATTGATGTGCCATCCTGGAGGAGTTGGACTGCTGTGCAACCTCTGTTGGGTCCAGGTATCGCCTCATGCTACCAGTAGTGACAGTGACCCTAGCCAAATGCAAAACTAGTGAAAAAAAGTCAGAAAAGATGAGTAGGGAACAAAATGTCTGTGGCCTCTACCTGTAAAACTATTCCTGTTTTGGGGGTCGTCTCATTGTTGCCCATCTAGTGCTCCTGTTGTTAGTTTCATTAACACCAAAGCAGCTGAAACTGATTAACAACCCCCTCTGCTACTTAACTGACCAGATCAATATCCCAGAATTTTAATTGACTTGATGCTATACTCTGATTAAAAAGTGTTCCTTTAATTTTTTTGAGCAGTGTATATATTATCACTTTAAACAACAGAGAGTGAAAGTAAGGTAAAGATTCAATAAAAAAGCGGAGCTACAATCGCAAACCTCTCAGCAGCACAACAGACAGGAACAGCAGTGCTTTATCGTAGTGCTTTATAATTACATTTTGGACATAAAAACATACTGTTTGATAAAATAAGAGGTCAACATGTCCAACGTGGTAAGGAACAGACATTTACACATACACATCGACAAATATCTTCTGTGTCCACTTTAGGACCACAAACTGCACTTTTATCTTGAGTTTCTGGGGATGGTCAGAGTGAGTCTAGGCTTAAATAGACATGCGTTTAGTTAGACCCCAAATTAGTCCCCACTGAATAATATAAGATACACAAACAGCCAAAGAGAAGCAGAAGCAGATATAGACTTGGTTAAGTTAGTCAACAGCCCATTAGCAAGACTCATAGCCCATAAGCTTATCTGTTTCAAACACCCATGTTGGTTGCCCTAGATTTTTAATTGAGTGATTAAGGACATATTAGCCAAAAAAAAAAAAGAAAAAAAAAAGGTTTAAGCTTGAAATGATGCATGGAGACATAAACATGTTTATTCATGTTACATACATTGTAATGGAATTTTCTTTCTGTGACTAGAAAAAAAATTGAGAAAAGTTTAAAGTTTTGTTTGTTTGTTTGTTTGTTTGTTTGTTTGTTTATCATTTCTATCTACTAATCTGCAGATGTTTGTTTTTATTATTCAATATTTGTACTCTGGGACTATAGCAGAAATAACAGCCATAAAAGTTTATGATAGTTCATGATGTACTTTCCCTGCAACTCAAAAACTGTTTTATTTGCATCCATTTTTATTTCTCTACACAGTGGTGATTCTAGATAATTTAAACCCAGGTTGCCAGATTTGATTTAGATAGTGATGCATGAAATGTTCTATAATATAAAATAATTATAAACACAATTTTCAGCAAGACAAGCAGAAATAATCAAAAGAAATGTAAAGAAACAGGATGAATTAAATTTATTAATAATGGTGAAGACTGTTACATTGTTACAAAAGATTTCTCAATCATTTTTCAAATACTGTTCATTTAAACTTTCTGTAAATCAAAGAATCCTGACAAAAATCTTGGTTTCCACAAAAATATGAAGCAGCACAACTGTTTTCTACATCAATAATAATAAGAAATGTTTCTTGAGCAGCAAGTCATCATATTATAATGATTTATGAAGCATCATGTGACAGACTGGAATAATGACTACTAAAAATTCAGCTGCAATAGAAAACGTAATATTTATTTTTACTGTATTTTTGATCAAATTAATGCCGGCTTGGTGAGCAAAATGTCTTTCAAATAAATGGACTAATCAACTGTGAGCAATGAAATGTTCCTCTGGGTTATTCACACAAACTTTCCATCTTGTTTTAGGTGATTGTTCAGCGCTGTCTGTCTGCCAAGAATCTCTCTCATGTGAAAGCAGGCTGCATCCTGTGTGGTTACCTCAAACTTCTGCCCATGTTCCTCATGGTTTTCCCTGGCATGATCAGCAGAGTACTTTACCCAGGTAACCTGGGTGTGAGGGGTGATAAACTGATCAACTACTTTGCATGTCAACGAATATGTTGACTGAATCTTGACTGAGTGATATATGGTGAACTTTAAGGTTTGATGAGTCTCACAGAACCAGTTTTACTCATCAGCATAAAGTCTGGTCCACTTACTTCTCAAAGAATATGCTAACAACTTATTTTAACAAACAACTGTCTACTTAGACAAACAGTGTGTCTGATTTATACTTTAAGCAAGTATACAAATAATACAAAAATAACACTGGCTTTATATGGTATTTCAAGGAGTGTAAATCTGAAATTTATAATTCCATAAGAGCCAAAATAATTTTAAAATTAATTAATTTTTTTTTCAGATGAGATTGCATGTGTTGATCCAGCAGAGTGTAACTACTACTGTGGAGCCAGTGTGGGCTGCAGTAATATTGCTTATCCAAAACTAGTAGTGGATCTGATGCCAAACGGTAAAGAATAATCTGATGTTTCTATTTCTGTCTCTTACATCTTTAATAGACTGATCTGTTTGGTCATATGGCCCTAAATTGCTGTGTGTGTTTACGAAGGTCTCAGAGGGTTGATGTTGTCCGTCATGCTGGCCTCTCTGATGAGTTCACTCACTTCCATCTTTAACAGCGCCAGCACGCTCTTCACCATGGACATTTACGCCAAGATCCGCCCCAAAGCCAAGGAAAAGGAACTCATGATTGCAGGGAGGTATGTTTGTGTCTGTTTGTTTGTGTTGGATATTGATTTTCTGATCTTGTGAGCAGAAACTGAGGTGAATAGGCTCTGAGAGGCTTGTGTTCATGTGTGTAGGGTGTTCATGCTGTTTCTGATCGGCGTGAGTATTGCGTGGATCCCCATCGTTCAGATAGCTCAGAGCGGGCAGCTCTTCGACTACATTCAGTCCATCACCAGTTATCTAGCCCCGCCCATCGCCGCTGTCTTCACCCTCGCCATTTTCTGCAAGCGAGTCAATGAACCAGTGAGTAAAATCTTCACATTTCATATTTTTGTACTAATTTTGTTTCCATTTTGCTAGTTTGAATTTTTAAGATCTTAAAACAGTTTTTCCACACAAAATCAAAATTTTGCTGATGATTATGTTGCTTCACAATGTGTTACAACATGATATAAATATGCTAGCAATGTGCTAAAACATGCTAAAAATGTGTAAAACATGCTAGAGACATGCTAGCAATGTGCTAAAACATGCTGATATTATGCTAAAACATGCTAGAGACATGCTAGCAATGTGCTAAGACATGCTGATATTATGCTAAAACATGCTGGCATGGTCAAAGTCTGTCCATGAACACTCGAGAGCAAGTTTACTGTGAATCTGCGATCGCAGTTCAGTCATGACAACTCTCAGAAAGTTTAGCATGGTAATATACATGGCAGTGTTAATGTGGTTAGTCTTGGCAGAATAGATCCGCTGCTGCTGCTATGGCAGAGCAAATACCGAGACTTGCTACTGCCAATACATCCACAGACATGCTGCTGTGAGCATATAAGATATACTGCTGCTGCACATATAACATATATATGAAATAACCCCCAAATATAACATACATGAAATTAACCCATGGTATATCTATAGAGGTGGAGCTGGGGAAGGGGGAGGGTTTCTGAAGCACACTGCAACTGCTACAACAAACACTGAGTATTTGAATGTTGAGCTCATGCTTTAACTACATTGGTTTATCTACAGTAACCATGTTTTTTTTGTTTGTTTGTTTTTTTAATAAAACCATTCTTCATTTTCTTAAGAGAATGTGTTAAAACATGCAAGCAGTTTGTTAAAACATGCTAACATTGTGCAAAATCATGCTATAAACACGTCAGCATGTCAATGTAAAATCTTCAGACTTCAAGCATGTTGTTGCTGTTTCCTCACAGGGTGCTTTCTACGGGTTGTGTATTGGTCTGTTGGTGGGTCTGGCGCGCATGATAACTGAGTTTGCCTACGGCACGGGTAGCTGCGTGAGTCCTAGTAACTGTCCTACAATCATCTGTGGTGTGCACTACCTCTATTTCGCCCTCCTCCTCTTCGGCTTGTCCTGTATACTGATACTGTGCATCTCCCTCATGACTAAACCCATTGACGACAAACATGTAAGCTCTTCTTACAACTAAATTATAAATTCAGAATACTTATAATTTTTAATGTTTTTTAAAGAAGTCTCTTATGCTCAAGACTGCATTTGATCTAAAATACAGTAAAAATTGTAATATAGTGAAATATTGTTGCAATTTAGAATAACTCCTTCCTATTTGAATATATTTTAAAATGCAAAGCTGAATTTTCAGCATCATTACTCCAGTCTTCAGTGTCACATGATACTTCACAAATCGTTATATTATGCTGATCTGATGCTCAATTATTACCAATTACTACTGATGCTCAATAATTAATAATGATCCTTATTTTCAATGTTGAAAATGGTTTTTGCTACTTAACATTTTTGTGGAAACTATTTATTTGTTTTTTGTTGAGTAGAAAGTTCAATGAACAATGTTTATTTGAAATAGTTATCTTTTGTAACATTACAGTTATCTTTACTGTCACTTTTAAACAAATAATAAATGTGTCCTTGCTTAATAAACATTAATTTCTTCAAGAAAATCTTTTGAATGGCAGTGTATCACGGTTTCCACAAAAATATTAAGCAACAAAAACTGTTTTCAACATTCATAATAAATGTTTCTTGATCAGTAAACCAGCATATTAGAATGATTTTTGAAGGATCATGTGACACTGAAGACTGGAGTAATGATGCTGAAAATTCAGCTTTGTCATAACAGGAATAAATTACATTTTAAATAATATTAAAATAGAAAACTTATGAAAATGTATGTACTACAGTATTTAACACCCAAACTTTTGAATGGTCATAGGGCCTATATGTAGATTTATCAATATAACATTATTGAAAAACAGAGATTTAGATAGAAAAATATTTTCTCTGTCATGGCCCCTCATTCTGTGGCCGCTTGTTGTTTCACAGCTGTACAGGCTCTGCTGGAGTTTGAGGAACAGCACTGAGGAGAGGATTGATCTGGAAGCAGATGACTGGACTGAAGATCAGGATTCAGACTCTATGCAAACAGAAGGTATATCTGCATGATCCACCAAATATGTACCATAAGATAGCACTCACCGTTTTTGTGTGCGATATTCATCACATGGCCCAGTGAATGGACTGTGAGTGTGCCATCTGATGCTAAGACTAGGTTAGGGCCATAATTAGTTGATTAGATTGCTGTTCTAGGAAAAACAAAGGATGCTGATTCAAGCACATGCCTTACTTGTGGAAATACTGTTGTGCGCACAATGTATTTTAAAAACATGTTTACATACTTGTAAAAACGATCAACAACTGTTTCCGTTGGTTTCTCAACCCCGCAGAGGTGCGTAAGGATCCAAGCTGTTGGAAGAAAGCCTACAACTGGTTCTGTGGCTTTGATCAAGGCGACGCACCTAAACTGACTAAAGAACAGGAGGCCGAGTTAAATATGAAGCTCACGGACACCACTGAGAAACCTCTATGGAGAAACGTGGTCAACGCTAACGCTATTATCCTCCTCACCGTCTGCGTCTTCTTCCATGGATTCTTTGGCTAAAGATCACATCAGTATCAGCTAACTCTGTTAAGGATATTAGAGCTATATTCTGTGGACAGAAAGTTACCTTATCAGTAACAACAAGCTAAACGTGATTAATCTGATTGTAAGAGGTTACAAAAGTTCCTCTTGAAACACTCCATACTTCCTTATAATATCCTAAAAACTTCCTTACAGCTGCCTACTGTTTTTGATTTGATGGCAGGAAGTAGAATAAAAAATATTTTTTGACATTCATTTTAAACCCAAGACCAAAACTCATAATCATTTCATTGTTTTTTTTCCCCTTGTAGTCATGTCAAATCTTTCTTAGCTGCTACAGTATCTAATTTAACACATCTTGACTGTTTTTACTGTACATTCAACAATGTTTACCGCATGTTCTTCCTTTATACCTTCAACATACTACAGAGTAATTGTTTTAACCAATAATATGAAGTTCTAGTCTGCTTTGTTGTTTGTTCCCTGTAAAGCCTTCTGATGCATTATGATCAAATCAATGCAAAGCCTTTTTCTGTGCCATTTAAGATGCCTCTCATCTACCAAACTCCAAAAAAGTTTCTTCTTTTTTTTTTTCTTTTTTTTTACTATTATATTTTGGTCTTACTATTTGGTAAGTTTTGATTTTCTTGTAAGTAAATATATATATATATATATATATTTTTTTTTTTTTTTGTCTAGGACAAGTAAAGATATTTTATTTAATAACATTCATATTTTTGCCATAGCTTGTACTCTGTAATATATTAATTTAATGTTTTCTGTCTTTATTGTAATAAAAATGAATGAATTTTAGTATTTATGTCTTTATTAAGATGCAAGCTTGAAGAAGGCCAGAAGCATGTTCAAACTTAACATAACTACCACTGTAAAAAAATGATAAACATAATCTAAGATTAACAAAATGTGTGCAAACCCTTTCAAAGGCAAGAGTGCAGGAAGAAAGTTAATATTTAATATAGCATGAAGATTCTATTGATACATCTGAAATCAAAGTCCAGGACCACTGGTTTCCTTCAGCAACTCAAGATACAATGAGTGATCTATTAGTGTGATTCAATTATGAATTTCCTAGAAGAAGATAAAGGAAACATTCATTTGGTAGATGATTTTCATATTTTAGAAATTTAAAATGATAGAATGGAATCTGGTCACAAGGACTTATATAATTGTGAATTTTTATTTTACATGTCCCGAATACAGAGTGTCTATCTGCACTAAATGCAAATAGCTCGCCTTGTTGGCAGAGGCTATACACTAACTCCACCCACAAACGTGTGGGATAGTCAACATAACAATACAATATACTGAAACAGTGCTGAAATGAAATCTGAGTTGTACACTCTCAGAAAAAAGTACAAAGCGGTCACTGGGGCAATACCTTTAAGGTTCAGTAACTAAAATATTCATCTTAGTACCTTATTTACCCCCATCAGTACCTTGAAAGTACATATTAGTACTTTAAATGCACATATTAATACATTTTGAAATGTTACCACCCCAGTGCCAGCTTTTTGTACCTTTTTGTTTCTGCAGTGCAGTTCTTTGGAATGATTTAGTTTTTTAAAATCAAATAAGAATGGGTAATAGTGTGCAACACAATGTAAACAACGATGCTAGCTGCATCCTGATGCTAGTTGTACCGTAAATAAAGGAGCCTACATATCTCATGTCACACAAATATTCTTGCCCCAAACTTCCTGCATATGAAATGCCATGTGAATGGTGTGTGTGTGTTTGTTGAATGGCCTGCAGAAACACTGGACTGCATGACTATGTGACGTACTGCAGGGGGAGCAAGGTTAGCTTGAGCTGCTACACACACAGCTGCCAGAAACAGCTTGTATGAGAGGATGTTTTTATTCTATGAAACCATACACATGTCCTTAACTACACACTTAAGCGTGGAAATCATCAAAACGTGTGGCTTTTTCAAGGACAATATTCATGAGTTTCTCCTTGTTGACACTAAAAAAGGCGGGAAGAATACCACAGACTTACACTGAATGACCCAAGTCATATCTAGAAACCAGAATGTCATAGAGACTTGAGGGTGGGAATATTTTGATCCAGAACACCCTAAAAACCACCCAGTACACTCTAGCAACCGCTTACGACATAAATGTGGCATGTTTTGCACTCACACCCCATAGAATTCTTGTTGACTTTGTTTGCGTATGCACATAAATACACAACTTCCCTCTCAGTGCTGTGTAGGACAGCACAAGGACATGTGTAAAGCTAAAACCGATGAAAATCTCAGTCTGTTATATAACACAATCCCCACGTCCCAGCATCCTCCATGCTGTTCCTGCTCCACACAGATAAATAATGCAGTACCGTAGACCTACTATCCTCTTTGAACATCTTACACCTGTTTTGCACACAATTTTTAATAAAATATCACAAGCTAATTGTCATCCTTTCAGCATCATAATTTGTATCGTATGTGTTTTTACTGCATCTTTCAACATGTCACCTGGTTGTTTATAATGTCTCCGTGGGCCGTGGGCTCAAAGCGTGAGAATGATCCAGAACGAATACAATGACAAAACACACACGTGTGTGTGTGTTTGCATCTGTACATTGTTTGAGGCAGAGTCAGAGTAAAACAAAGAGACGGATGGAGACTGAGAGAAAGAGAGCTTGCAATGGGAGGGGGGATGAGTTGGGGGCTCTGATTGGCTAGATTTTTTTTTCCTACTGAAAACGTGATCGAGCCTGCAGAGGCACTGCAGCAGAGAGAGATAAAGAGAGAGAGAGAGTCTGAGAGGAGGAAGAGTCAAAATACTCACAGAAACAGAGGCAGAAACATGCACTTGTGAGTCAGAGTGTGTGCGTGCGGGTGTGTATGAGTGTTTGTTCTCGGACAGAGAGAAAGAGAGAGAGGGGAAGACAGGGAAAGATGAATGGCCTCATTGAAAGATATTGCAGATAAATAGCATATGAGTGAGAATTCCCAGTGAGAAGAGGACGGACAGAGTGTGTGAAGCGGACGTAGAGATCCAAGAATCCTCTTACAGTAGTGACTGGGTAAATGAATGAATGAGTGAGTGAGTGAGTGACCAAGACCAACATTGGACCATAAGAGCCTATCTTGGACAAGAAGAAGAATAAAACGGTGCTTGATGACGCATCTGACATCTCGTCCTACATCTTTCCCATCCTCCACCCTTCCATCCATCCTTCTTGGAGACAGGCAGGGAAGTCTTTCCTCCGTCCTCTCGCATGCAACAGGAGCATCTGCTGCGATGGGCAGTGCTCAGAGGGACGAGATAGCCTGAGACAGCAGCAGAATCACAGGAACTTCGTGTCCCCATATGAGAAAGACATCAAGATCTCATAAATTAACCCACCACTCATCCAAATCCAGAGACTTGCCACTAATTACACACTACTGGCAACTAAATACAGGTAAGGATGCCTAAAAGGGTGTATTATTTGTGTTTTATGGTCATTATGCTCATATGAGTTTATCTTTGCATGTGCATCTTATCTTAAATGTATTTGTATTTAAATTATCCTACCTTAAATGTAAATGTATCTAATTTCATTCAAATTTTCCTATACCTAATCTAACTAAAATATCAGTAATTGTACTGAATAAAACTAGTCATTTTTTATAATAACTTAAATATATTAAGTTATTATTAATAATTAATTATTAGTGGTAATTACAGTAATTACATGTTATTATATATATATATATATATATATATATAAAACTTTATTTTTAAATAGTTATATATTTGTTAAAATATATATATATATATATATGTAATATATTAGTTATATTTATAATTTATAGATATATAATTATTATATGATAAATATATACTCAAATATTTATACAGTATATATTTATATTATAAATAAATATTTGCATTATACATTATTAGTGTTTTATATATATATATATATATATATGTGTGTGTGTGTGTGTGTGTATAACAAATATATAAAATAAAATAACATATAATTAAATAACATATAAGCGTATATTAGCATGTTGGGTCATATTTCTGCATTTCTGGGTCCCATATCCTCATGCAGGACTTGCACTTCTGTTTTTGTGTGGCTGTGTTGACCATGTTATGAAATCAGCCAGGTTGCAATTCATGATTGCATGTGCACACAAACACATATTCCATCAATGACTCACATTATCTGAGTGGGCATCTGATCACATGGGACTACTACACACCGTCACACATACTAACCCACATGTGTGGTCAGAGGACCTGTGCTTGCGAGTGTGTGTGTGTGTGTGTGTGTGTGTATACATGCACGGGCGCTGCAATCAGTGTGCTGCGTATGCTGCTCTGGTTGCATAACCGCCGCTGCTGGCGCACCCCTCCCACGACACTGCACTAAAAACTGCTAACACAGATGCACACACTCCCAGAATACTAATAAGTGCCGAAAACCTCGACCAAACATCCAGAAGTCGCTGTTTGCTTCCTGTACTGTAGATTCAGCCTCCTGTCACAATGAAGATTCAGCAATCAATACTGCCCATCAATATCTCAGAAGAGGAAAGCAGATGAATCTGTGTCTGTGCACCTGAGGTCATGCCAACATCAGCTCAAAAAAAATGACTTTGTACTGATAAATGTTATTGGTACTTGTTAATGGTGTCACCTGATTAAGGTGAATGAATCCTTCAAAACCCTCTTAAAATCAAATACTGGCAGATTCTTGTTTGATATCAGGACTGGTATATCAGAATTATGATAGAAAGTTCATTGTCGCTCCTTTAAGATCTGGTGTTTCTATTTTACAACTTATTCCTTAGAATTCCAATGTATCCAGTAGGATTTTATTACTTTTTTTCATTATATTAGGAATAATGAATTCTGATACAAATTCCATTGTCTTTCTTTTAAGAATTGGCATTCATATTTTACAAACTATCCTACTGGATTCATTTGATTTCTGAGGAATATATTTAAAATTTTATTTTTGCAACTTGTTTCTTTCAATGAATGCCATTGGATATTATTATTTTTCATTATATTAGAAATAAGCAAATGATCACAGAAATATAATGGATATTCCTTTAAAAACTGGCATTCACATTTTAAAATTTACTGGAATTCTGAGGAATATTATTTTTCATTATATTAGAGAAAAGGAAATTCTAATAGAAATTTAGACCTTTAAGAACTGATGTTCCTATTTTACAACGTATTCCACAGAATTCCAATGTTCCAGCAGAATATTACTTTTTCTATATATTAGGAATAAGCAAATTATGATAGAAATTCCATTGGCACTCCATTAACCTCTTAACTGTCACCCGTCCACCCTGTGGGACGCCTAAGTTTACTTCACTATATTACAATAAATCCTAATCTAATCATGATAAACTATATATCGTTGGAAAGGTCTAAAACTCCTAGATATTTTACTACAGTTTTTTTTGTTACAAACTTATGACAAGAATGCACCTCAAAATCTACATCATGACAGGAGTTCTGACCTTTGTCACAAAAAGTCTTTTTTCATTGCCTTTTTCTCTATCATGCTTTAGAAATCATCATAAATAATTTATCAACTGAAAACTTAAAACATCAAAATTCAACCTGTGAAAGCCATTTTAAAATCAGACACTGCATTACCATGGAAATGGTTCATCAAAATCATATTACAAAATGTTTTCATTCATGAATTATAACAATTTAAGTTTGGATAGTGCATTTTCACGTCTATGTTCAAAAATGGGGGTGACAGTTTTAATGCTATTTTCTATTCTAAATTAATGCTAGGATTTCTATCATATTTTGGAAGCAATCTTAATGGGATGAAAATAGGAAAGTGTAATGTAAGGACTGGATAGACTGGAAATGTTTCTTTTCTTGAGGAATACACTGGAAAATAGAAATTTCAGTTTTTAATAGGAATACGGGACCGAATACCACTGGAATTTCTTATAGCAATTGCAGCTTCCATCCAAATCTTAATAGCAGAGATTAGCATTCCTTTACAATGTTTGGGCTTTTGGGGGTCATTGATTATTTTGCATAGTTGTGTAAAAAATTCATGTTTGTAGAGGTAAAATAAGTTCAATTCAATGATTAGCTAATGTTTTGTGATAATTAAGATTCACTTAATAGCTTGTTTATGTCACTCTGCTAATGCTATCCTTTCAAAGCTAATTGGCCAGTTTCAAACATTATTAGTAATGATTTTTGCGACATGTGCTGTGAAAAGGCCTAGGTGATCTATGTCAACTGAGGCTAAGGGAACAAACAGTCTCTCTCGTGAATGAACTGTGGGTAAAATGGCTGACGCCTGCTCTGAATGACAGCCAATGAATTATTAAACACTGCTTCCTCCTCGCTAAAACTAGCATGACCTGCGTCCTCTACAGCAGCTCAGCACACACACAACAGCCATTTCTAACACAAAGATGCAAACCCTCTGACAAAACCTCGATCACACAGTATTAGACAATGATATCCATCCATATTTTCATCTTCCAGAACCATCTCACAGCTTCATCTGCTCCATCTTGAACTGATTTTTGCAACATGATTTCACACTGAATTGTGCCTGTTCTTGTAGATTTATAATACAGCCAAAAGCCTCCATTAAATGCCATTGGGATCTCATTAGTATTAGTAGGTAAACTGTGGTTCTAAAACATCTGCATTTTCATCTGTAGAACAGTTGACAGCATCTACAATATAAACCTGAACAACTGAATTAATGTAGCAAATCATTGCATTTATAGAATTTATAGATTTCTGTTTTTAGATTTTATTCGATTTATAACATATCGTGCCTATTGACTGTCAAAAGTTTTCATCTTTATAAATCAGTAAACAAACAACATTGCTTTGCATAGCTTTAAAAACTCAAGATCAGACAGGATTCATGAAGCAAATCCTAAACAAATACGGAACGTAATCACAGAATCAAATCATCATGATCTATAATCTTATTTCTAAGATTATAGCTAAAAATAATCCTCAATAACTTAAAGTGGCAAAAGCTTTTTTAAACCATGCAAGCATTTTCAATCATGGTTGTGTTTCTAATGTTAAAATTAAAGGATTAAAACACAAGTCATACATACTTAGTGTAAGTATGACTTGTGTCATGACTTGTGACTTAGTAAGTCATACTTAGTGATACATTTAATGTAAAATTAAGTTTCTTTCAACTCTCATTTTAGCATACTGGTTCCTGCGATGCCATTGGTGGTTTTTGAAACTAATGGTTGTTTTTGCTATTGACTATTCGCAAAGACCCGCCCCCCATTTATTGTCACTGCACTCACACCACACGTTCTCACACTGTGAAAAATACATCGTGGAGCGAAGAGGAAACTGACAACATGCCGACAAACAAGACAGAGCAGGTTACTTCTGGTATGAAACAGTCTTAGCTGTCACATTTGGTCTTTAATGTGTTGTGATAGATTGCTGTAACACCTCAGTTTAAGCGTCATGTGATCCGATTATTTACTTTAAGCATGAAATAAACATAATGAACATCAGAAGGTATTTTATTTCAACTGTGAAAAGTTGATAGACACAAAAATACACAAAATTTCGAGTTTAAGTCCATCCACGTTAATCTACTCTCGTCTGGTTTGTTTGTTGGACAAACTCACAATAAAATCAGTAACAAATAGAGAGAATTTCCATTTAATATCGACTTTAAATATTTAAATGAAATTACTGATAACAATTCTATTTAAACTGATTTTCAGCTGTTAAATTACTAAACACTGATGCAAAATTTTCTAGCCGAAATGCTCAGTAACAAACTTTCAGTAAAAAGCACAGTTCTATTCCATTACATGATGTAAAAATATTCAAAATAATATTCATAATAATCCTCGCTCAAATCCGTAAATAACAAAAAACAAAACAAAACAGATATTATATCTCAGTGTTGCATTTGTTTCACCTGCATTTTATATTTTTTTCAGGTTGAGTGCAAATGACTTTATAATATTTCTTTAGAATTCATTTGAAGTGCGCTTTTTACAAAACACATTCCAAACCAGATTCAGAGAAAGTGATTTTAATGTTTATAATATAATAATATTTTCATGCCTTGCAGTTGAATTTAGCAGATTAGATCTGGGTGATAATATTGTTTATATTTCGCAACCATATAAACAATAGTTAGGCTGTATTGTTATATCGTTGCTATATTTGCTATGTAGTATCATTTGCTTTACGTGGGTATACTGTATGTATAAATAAACACAAATAAACGGAATATTTATTTTTGGCTTACTGATACATACAGTTTATGTACAAACATGAATGAGATCCCCTATGACTGCATGTGTGAGACTGGCTGCAGCCGTAAGGGCAGGGCTCAGGACAGGCTTTGTGAGACAGAGGTCAACAGCTGATAGCATCGCTGGCACAGGACATGATGCACTCTTGCTGACTGTCTCACTGCACAGGTGGAATGTATCCAGAGAGAGAGACAGAGACAGGCGGTGGGGAGAGATGTGCTTGTGGAATGTGCTGGGTGGTACCTGTATGTATTTTTGTTGTGCATTGTGTGTGTGTGTGTGTATTTGTGGGAGTGTGTTGGATATGAGGACAGGAATGTTCTAGATATTTTGATGACCGTGCTTCCATCTGTTTATTTGCTTTCTGTGTTTTATATCACATTCTGTTCATGATGGACAATTTTTAAGTGATTTTTATTTCTGTATTTAGTGAAGAAATAGTATTTAATGAGAAAAAACTTGATTTTATCCATTAGGATTTGTTTGGAGCCAGACTGGATGCTAGTTTGCTAAAAACAATGCTTATAAATAGCTATTTGGCTGATTTTTAATATGATGCAGCAGCCTGAAGGATCACTGTTGACTGATGTTCACTTTAGACATTTAGACAGGTATTTCATTTACATCCCCAGTGTTGACAAACGGAATTTCAAAAATAATGATTTTTTCGAAACAGGTTTCTCAAATACTCCACCATTGGTCACCCAAACACATAGCCCCGCCCCCAGATGCATGCCATTGGCTGAGCTGTCGCTCTGTCCGGCTGATCCTCAAACAAACAGAGCAATGTGTTGATAGTGTTTGAACATAAAAAATGACCCTACAAATGGCTTGATTGTAGTTGTCTCTACAAAAATAAACCAAAGAAAAGAAGAAATATTCTAACCTTGAAAAAACACAGTAAGGCCAGTTATATTATGTATGTGTTTTTGTGTCACGGTGGTGCCAGAATGTACTGGAATGTGATGTCTTGACAATGTGATAAGGTTGTGAATGAACTCAAGAATGTTGTTGACTCAATGCATTCAGTAACAGCCTTCTTTTGAACACATAGCCTATTCCTGTATTTAATGTTTTTGAAAAAGTAAATATTTGGAGTCATATAATGAACATTACTAAATATTAACTACACATTATTAATATGTGGAATAGCAATGAGATTTCACTCATCTACAGTGTGATAACGCAGGAATACAAATCAAGTGACCAACAAAAAGTAACAGAAGTTGTTTGTGTGCAAATACTTGTGTATAAGAATATGCTAATCATTTGATATTATCATATGTATTAAAAATAGTATAATGATACGATATCATCACTATACTGTGGCATGGCCACATTAGTTTTTGTGGCAACTGTATGTTATGTTATTCAATTTCTGAAGTATCAAACAAAAATTTTTACTCTCTACATATTAACTCAATATTTATCCTCGATCAGTTCTCCTCTTTAAGGAATAATTCACCCAAGAAGGAAAATTTGCTGAAAATTTACTTACCCTCAGGCCCTCCAAGAAGTATATGAATTTGTTTATTGATCTGAAAATAGATTTGGAGAAATTTAGCATTACAGTATATCACTTACTCACTAATGGATCCTCTGCAGTGAATGGGTGCTGTCAGAATGAGAGTCCAAACAGCTGATCATCACAATAATGTTGAATAATGTTGTCCTTTCACATAAAAATCCCCCAAAATGACTTATTTGGACTGTTTTAGGTTGTAAACATATTTGTTATGTAGTATAATTTGCTTTACGTGGGTATACTGTATGTATAAATAAACATAAATAAACTGAATATTTATTTTTAATTTACTGATAATATATAAAGGGTTTGCATTCTAGATGCTGTCAATTGTTGATATTACGTACAGTTTATGTACAAACATAGAAAGAAACATTGTGAATAGAGGACTCATATTTTAGCCAGAAGCATTAAAGTTAAAAACACTTTATTGATGAATTTATTTCTTACAAACTCGCAGCTTTTCACTTCACTAGATGTTAATTGATGGACTGGAGTGGTGTGGATTACTTGTGGATTATTGTGATGTTTTTATCAGCTGTTTGGACTCTCACTCTAACGGCACCCATTCACTGCTGAGGATCCATTGGTGAGAAAGTGATGTAATGCTAAATTTCTCTAAATGTGTTCTGATAAATTTAATGATCTTGGATGGCCTGAGGATGAGTACATTTTCAGCAAATTTTTGGATATTAGAGGTCATAGAGATCATAGAGACCATTGGCTTACAATGCGTTTGGAAATCGCAGCCCAGCTCATTTCAGTTATTTGCTGTTTCTACCTCATCCTCTCTGCCTCTCTTCATCATGTTTTGTGCTGACAGGGTCGAACACACACATGATTTCATTAAGTGCAGTGCAGAGCAGCAGACCATTTGGCCTGCTTTAATATGTTATCTGCTGTCTGTCTCTCTCATGAGCCTCTTACATAACAGAGGAGCTTGTCTTATCAAATATGAAATCCTGTGTGCAGTGAGAGGCGGAACATTAACTGCTAATAATTTGTTTGTTTGTCAGGAACATATGTACACTGGAGAGCACTAGACTCACGTCACAGTTACAATGAGATTTTTTTTAATGCTGATGTTAACATGTTTCTTAAATATGTTTAATACAATAATTTATGCAATATGTTTAATGTATATATATATATATATATATATATATATATATACACACACACACATACACACACACACACGCACACTACCATTCAAAAGTTTTGGATCAGTAAGACTTGTAATGTTTTTTAAAGAAGTCTCTTATGCTCATCAAGGCTGCATTTATTTGATCAAAAATACAGAAAAAAACGGTAATCTTGCAAAATGTTATTACAATATAAAATAATGGTTACTATTTTAATATACTTTAAAGTATAATTTATTTCTGTGATGCAAAGCTGAATTTCCCTCAGCCATTACTCCAGTCTTCAGTGTCACAT
Source organism: Tor tambroides (assembly GCA_021397915.2). Classification (NCBI taxonomy): domain Eukaryota; kingdom Metazoa; phylum Chordata; class Actinopteri; order Cypriniformes; family Cyprinidae; genus Tor; species Tor tambroides. The sequence goes on along the minus strand of JAFVLL020012547.1, from coordinate 11,268 downwards.
GATCCTTCAGAAATCATTCTAATATGCTGATTTATTATCGGTGCTGGAAACTGTTGTGCTGCTTAATATTTTTTTGCAACCTGCAATATTTTTTTCAGGATTCTTTGATGAATAGAAAGTTAAAAAGAAGAGCATTTATTTATAATAGAAATCTTTTCTAACAATATACACTACCGTTCAAAAGTTTGGGGTCAGTACATTTTTATTATTTCTTTTTTTTTTTTTTTTGAAAGAAATTAAACCTTTTATTCAGCAAGGATGTGTTAAATTAATAAGAAGTGATAGCAAAGATTTATATTGTTAGAAAAGATTTATATTTGGAATAAATGCTCTTCTTTTTAACTTTCTATTCATCAAAGAATCCTGAAAAAAGTATTGCAGTATCCAAAAAAAATAAAATAATGATTGGCAGCACAACTGTTGCCAACATTGATAATTCTAATAATAAATCAGCATATTAGAATGATTTCTGAAGGATCATGTGACACTTTAGACTTGAGTAATGGCTGATGGAAATTTAGCTTTGCATCACAGAAATAAATTATACTTTAAAGTATATTAAAATAGAAACCATTATTTTATATTGTAATAACATTTTGCAAGATTACTGTTCTTTTTCTGTATTTTTGATCAAATAAATGCATCCTTGATGAGCATAAGAGACTTCTTTAAAAAACATTACAAGTCTTACTGATCCAAAACTTCTGAACGGTAGTGTGTGTATATATATATATATATATATATATAGTATAACTGTCATACCGGTCAGTTGATTTCTATCAATGCTTCTTTCTCTTTTCACATACTAAAACACTTTCAACTCAGATCCAAATTTTATGCCCATTATTTATTACATGTTAGAATATTGAGCAGTTTATTGTATGTATGTATGTTGGGGTCCCTGTTGGGGTTCATTTTGCGATAATGGCTGTTATTTATGTGGTTAAACATCTCTAAACAGAAATGTCTGAAGGCTTGAGAATCATTTCACTCATCACATCTCACGGTTTCCAACGCCCATGCACCAGCTGACTACACTGATGTCAGAAAGCTTATTCGCACCTTTGTCTGTGTGTGTGTGTGAACCAGTAAGAGCGCGTGGTTATTTTTGGCTCTGCCTCACAGCTCTGCGGTGCTGTGGCAACTCGAATGAATGTGACTGACAGTTACTGGCTGATCGGTGCTTCTGTGACCTCCAGAAAATGGAGGACGGTTTGGAACCACATCCTGTGTTCACATCTTAATTAAATCATTGTAAACAACTATAAACCAATGAGAAAGATGGGAAATAGAATAAAAAGAGGTTATGATGACTAGTTATTAGGTCTGATTGGTCACAACAACGTCAAGGAGCAGGTTCAAAACAATCATGTTTTTGTGCACTTGTCTACGCATATTCCACAGTGTGGGTGGGTGGGTGGGTGTGAGTGGAGGTCCATGGCTGTGGGTGGAGAACAGTGTGAATCTTCAGAAATGGATGGATGGGGGAGGAGGAGGGAAGAAGAACACAGATAGTGGAGAGACGCCATAAATAGACAATCTAGTTTACGGTGCATTCGTGTCATGTGTGAATCATGGCCGCGTTTGATTCCTGTGGTAAATTACTTATTTCTCGACTGCTTAAATACATTCTTTAGGTAAATACAGTGTAAATGTTTAGGTAAATATAGTGTAAGTACATTCCCAGATATATGCAATGCCAGCAATGTCTTTTGACCTGTGATGTACTAACAACCGTGAAAATAATTGTAAATTAATCCAAAAAGTCCAATTTAACCACTTAGACTTGAAAACAGTCACTCAGCTTACAATATAGTTCTCTGCGATTTTCTTTCAACGTTTACTGTCTGATGGCTTCTCATCTCCTGTGGCATTATGGGATAGAAATGTGTCAGTTGGTTATACATTTCAGAATCTTAGCAGGAAAAACACATATTTGCACACAAGGCATGATTACAACTCAGGGATTCTGCTCTGAACATTTTTTTTTAAGTGATGGCTCAGCAAAAATGAAAACTCTGTCATAATTTACTCACAGTCATGTCGATCCAAAACTGTATGACATTCTTTCTTCTACAGAACATTGGAAAATGTATGGTCAACCATTGTATGGACAGAAAACAAAAATCCTCAAAATATATATTTCTTATGTTGCGAAGGAGATAAAAGTCATACATGTTTGGAATGAACCTAACATGGGTGAGTAAATAATGAAATAATCTCTTTACGTTCTCTCACTCATAACGCTAACATGGATCTATGCGTGACTGCAAAAATACTGAATAATTTACTAATTCTTCTACTGTCTTACAAAACACTGAAGAAAAAAATGAAGCCCATTTATGGTCACATTCACATAGTAATAGAATATGGTTGTCACTTCTGTATTTTTACTTTTTTTTTTTTTTTACAGGAGTGACAACCGCATTTTGTATGCACCCACATTTTCTGCGAACCTCTTCTGTCTGACTGAAATGCTTCACTCGTGCTCAGCTATAAAAGCTGCTGTCTCTTAATTTGACAGATTTTACGGATGAACGCGTCACATCAACTGTAATAAGAGTTTCTAGTGTTAACTCGCCATCTTTGATAATTACTTTAGTCAGTCACCAGTTGATATTCACAATTTACAGTAATTTACATATCATACAGACAGTAATATACGGGACTGAATAAGTACATGTGGTTGTCACCAACAGTATGAAATAAGTATGAAAATAACATATTAAATGGTAAATGTATAGCGGTAGCTAGGTAACTAAGTCATCCAAAAATATGAAATTATGTCATTACTGATCCTCATGTTGTTCCAAACATGTAAGATACAAAGCAGGGAGAGATTTTCATGTAATTATTACTTATGTTTTGTCTTGTTCTTTTAACAATGCTATCATATAGCTTCAGAAGGCTTTGAAAATAGTGCATACTTTCTATGGGCTACTTTGTTTAATCAGTGCTTTTTTGTTACTTGACAGCAGTGGTTACTGTAAGCTGTCTTGGAAAAGAGCATTGTGAAATATCTTGACATTCTCAATTTAGGTTTTACAGAAAAAATAACAATACACAGAGGGTGAGTAAATAATGTCAGTAAATATTAAATTCCATTTTAAGTGAAATGTCCCTTTACATGTTGATGTCACTACCATTGGTTTTTATATAATCTCACAGAAGGCTTTCTTTAATTTCTGAGTTTCCAATGTGTAATTACAAGTCCAAAGACTGTTTTTTACTAATCAGAATCTGGTAATTATTCTAATTCCAACATGACATGAATGTGAATGTACCATTCCTCTTCGACTCTGCAAGCGAGCAGAGCACTGTGATGCGACAAAACTAGATGCTTCTGTGATAATCATTAAAGTGCTGTCACGCGCCTGCAGTGTAAGCAGCTTTGTTAATTATAATGGAAGCGTTCTATTTTATCACATAAGATCACAAGCACAGTGTGGAGTAAAAGGACGCATGTTCTCTCTCTACCTTTTTCCGCTGCATGTAGGTCAGCTTCCTCTTTCTCTGCTTCTCTCTCCCTCCCTCTCATTTTTCTCTCTCTAGTACATTCTCCATCATCACATCTTGCACAGCATGCAGAGAACTATTACAGATATGCCAGTGTGCTCACCACTGTTAATAAAGCTCTCACACATTCACAAACCACAACTAACCACAACATTTTTATCTCAGACGATTCAGTCTTAAAACTGTCACACCATTTCACATGTCCATCTAACCAAAAATGACTTACTTAAATGGAACTTAAATGGATTCTGGTCCTGGATGCTGACTGGTCAATATACTGTGGCATACAAAACTGAAAACTTCATTAGTGTCCTTAATATTATTCTAAAACGCTTTTTCAAAAAAAAAACAAAAAACAAGATACTCAAACTATGCTGTTGAACATTGTGAATACAGTGTCACGACTAAAGAGTTTGTGTGTCATGCCTAACAACTTTCTTTTAGCTGTGACTATTTTAACAATACATTACCAAATATTTCACAACACTACTAAAATGTTAGGCTAAATCACTCTGGATAATGGCCTGTTCACATCAACACTGCTGGAAAAAAAAAAAACCAATAGAAACCTTCACAGAATTTGTAATAGTTTTACTGGTTATAATGGGACTTGTATTGGTTTTAATGGAAACTGTAATGGTCCCTATTGGTTTCTACTGGTAATTGGTTGCCTTCTATTGGTGGCTTGTTAAAACCACTAAATTCTAATGTAATATATCCCAAAACACAGTACAGAAAACAAATTTTTAATGGTTTTTAATGCTTAAAAGTCGATGGTTTTTAATGTTTGTAATGGTATTTGTAGTTGAAACCATTAGAATTTCTGTGATGGTTTCTATTGTTTTTTCAGCAGGGAAGGACAATAACCATAAAGATAACGCTAAAGATATAGTTCTAAAAATCATTCTCAATATTAAAGAATAGCAGAGTCCACACCGCAGCTATAACGATAAAGGCACATATAAACAATATTGTTGGAATCATTTTCAGAATGATTTTTTCCAGCTGATGAATGATATAAACATTGACACCCAATCAGGATCAATCCTGCTGAGCTCGAGAATTTAAAGCAGCAGGCAAGCTTGTGCTTAGAATAAACAGGTGATATTGTTTGCTGGTGTGGAAGCTTATATAGTTATCTTTTATAGTTATCGTATTTGCTGTGAATGGGCCTTAAGAATGTCTACTAAATATCTTAAATGTAAATACAGCACAGGCTCATTCAACATGAAACCAACATGAACAAGTCAACATGAAATCAAAACATGCACATTACAGTTTATTGGTAGGCTATGTTTTTCTTCAGGCTCTTTATTTTGGTAAGCCACACCCACTTTTTACCTTCCAATCAATTTATGCTATATAAAATCAAGTCCCATCCTACTTTTTTCTATTTACTTTTTTTTTTCTACTTTTTTTCTATTTTTTTCTGTTTCACTTTATGAAATATGTCACATTATGGAAGTAAAATGTGTTGCGAAGAGTAATTCTCAACTGACTTCAAATAAGCACTGGCAGCCATTTTAGAGTTGTGGGCTTCTGCTGTATTGTGTTGTGTTGTGTTGTGTTGTAATGCATGTATAGGTTCATAGCAGAAGGACAGATTGTTCTGTGGTCAGGTCCTCAGCCTCTTCCTCCACAGTGCCCATGCCCCACAGGGCCGCAGATGGCAGCTGGCAGATAGAGCAAGAGAGTTTTTTAGACTGGAAAAGATGCTGCGGGGTTCCAGATTTCTGCTGTGAATGGACATGTTGCGCAGATCACAGTCTTTTGCACAGAATCAGCTCTTAAAATTTCTTCATCAGAATTTCCCCATCGCTGTGTTTTTAGCTCTAGATGACAGGACACTTTTTAGACACCGTTCCCAAGAGTGCAAGCAAATGGCCTGGAAAAGGCTGAGCTGTGTCCTTGCATTAGCATCACCTGAATTGTTTTATTTATTTATTTTTCCCCTCCAGGAACAGAAACAACACTACCTATGAGTCTGCATATCTGCACCACTTTGGGAAAAGTGCTGGAAGCAAGTAAGGTCTGGCAAGACTCCTGAGACACTCTCGGACCTGTCACGTCACCAAAGAGTGGACGCACAATCTGTCAAGCTCAACGCAGACCACTTGAGGAATTCTGGTCTTTTAAGGACTGGGAGAACACCTTCCAGATCTTTCCAATGCCACATGAGCACCTCCCTGAAAAGCTTATCAAAACAAAAGTCAGGGAGGTGTAAGCAAAGCCAACCACAAGGAGAAGCAAGAACGGGGCAGGGTCATACCACGACAGGGACCTTAAACAGGAAGAAGGTTGTGACATTGAGGTGGATGTAGCTTCTGTCACATTGGTTGCATCAGTTCCTTTCTGAAACTCATTAAGCAACCTATGAGAAAGTTTAACGACAGTAATAAGCTAAGCAGTATTTCTTAGTAAGATCCTAAGGTACTCTGTATTTATGTCAAAATAAATGTGCTGTAACAGTGTAAACACTGAAACAATTGCCAACATATCTTCTGATACTGAGTGTGATGCACTTTGTAGTGTTCAGCCATTCATTTGTAAATAATATCATTCAATATCCTGTTACATCGAATTAACAACTCTCAGTTGTGCAATATCAGTAAACAGGGTGTAAGTTGTTGCCTCAAGACTTTGTAAACCACTGGAACCACAAACTGCAAGTTCCCGTGACCTCTGAAGCAAGACATAGTCCTCTATTGTCCTTCAGGGCTTTTTATACCGTGCACTGGCTGGAAGACTCTGTCCAACTGTGCCACATAAAGACTCAGGGTGACGCAGCCCGTGACCAAGGAGGGACTTTGAGACAGCAATGGACAAACCCATTCGTCCTCACGTCCCCTGCAATGGCTGAGTGTCCTCCCCCAGTGCACTGAAGACGTTCTCCTCAGGACCGTACGCTACACCCAGTTCCCCTAGCCAAGAACACCGAGCCTAGGAGTGAATGTCCTGCCTGCGGCGCCAACCTGTGACCATCCCCATGGACACCGTCAAGATCATCCAGTCGGAGAAGTTCCCTCGGGAGTGTCCGGTCCCTGTGACCCAGCCTCGCTATGCCCCGCCTCCCCGTGTGGCCTGGGATGGAGGAGGTGAGGGGGAGGTGATCGTCAACCAGGCATGTGGCGACCTGTCCATGGAGGTCAATGGCAACACCGTGGTCCCACCCAGACCCCTAGTGTCTCCTCCTGCCCCCGTCCTCCGCCGGGAAGCAAGTTATCTTGCCCAGCGCAAGACCAGCACGTCTGACATCTGCTACCACCAGTTCCACTACAAGATGGACGACGTCATCGTCAACCAGTATGTGCTCCGCTCTTCCTCCACCTCTTCCTCCTCGTCCTCCACCTCCTCAGGCCCAGTGATGCCGTGCGAACCGCTGAACTGCCCCACATGTGGACACACCTACAACTTTGCCGGCAAGCGCCCACGCATACTGTCCTGTTTGCACTCGGTGTGTGAGGAGTGCCTGCAGATCTTGTACGAGTCCTGTCCCAAATACAAGTTCATCTCCTGCCCCACTTGCCGCCGTGAGACCGTGCTCTTCACCGACTACGGGCTTGCCGCGCTGGCCATCAACACCAGCATCCTCAGCCGGCTGCCGCCCGACCCGGCGGGGACCGTGCAGTGGGGCAGCGATGGTGACCGCAGCTGCTATCAGACAGTGCGCCAGTACTGTCAGTCGGCTTGCACTTGCCACATTGCCAACCCTCTTTCCTCCTGTGGCATCATGTAGAACGGAGAGGGCGGATGACCGGCACAACTCATCCCAAAATCTATTCCACCATCTGAAAACCTTGAGTCACACACATTCACCTTCTCCGAAGGGTCACAGATGTATCTGTATATTTAATAGCACAGGATGCTATGTGGACTTGAAGTGAAAAGGACACTGGTGTGCAAAGACAGAAATATGAAATATCAAAGTAAATGTATTTTATGTATGAACTGACTTCTCTATAGCCCTCGATCTCTTGTTTGGATGTGTTCGTCATTGACATCTCTTTACATGGGAATGCCAAGGGAAGTCTATCTCCCCCCATCCTGGGTATAATAAAGACCAGTAAAGAACTTAAAAGTCGAATTGTTTGTTTAGTCTGAACTAGAATTAGCTAAGTTAGGTGCTGCAAGTGACTAGGTCATTTTGCTAACATCCTTTAGACTTAGTCATTAAATTAGGCTGCACCCATACCATACCAGCCCAAACCATATATGTAAAAAAAAAATTCAAAAATATGAACGATCATAAAAAATACATTTTGTTACTTTATTACTAACCTGATGAAGATATGTTTGACATTACAGAATACTAAGACAGAGCTGAATTTACACAAATGATCCAGTTCAAACGTTTACATATTCAAGGTTCTTAATATCATGTGTTGCCTCCTCAAGCATCAATTACTGTTTGTAGCCTTTTCTGATAGTTGTACATAAATTAATATTGTGCATACTGTAGATAAAGTCAGTTATTATTTTGTACTGCTGAATACAGTATATTAAAATCTGCACCTTTCTTTTTAAAAATGCAAAACATCCGATTCTGCTAAGGGAATTTTGACTTGTATGAGTATGTAAACTTGCAAGCAAAGTGGTGTATTGCATTAGATTATATTAAACAATTGTTATGAAATCGCGTACAAAATAAGGAATTCTTTTAGCAGCAAAGGTTTACAGACTGAGATCATGATAAATGAGAAAATACTACGAAAAAAATACAATGAATGAATCTAGCAATCTTAAAACTAAACATTGGCAGCAATTTACATTGCATGAAAATTTATATACAATAGGATTAACAAATACAAAGTGCACTGACAGTTTCGAATAACAATTATACATTAAGTACATAAAGATTATTAGTACTTTTACATGCAGCCTTAAATACTTGACGAAAACAAGCTATACATACTCTCTCAGAAAAAAAGATACAAATGATGTCACTGGGGCTGTACCCTTTCAAAAGGTACACTGTATTTATCTCTAATATGCATATTAGTACCTTAAAGGATATAGTAAAGTGTACTTGTTAGTATCAAAATGGTACATATTAATACCTTTTTAAAGGGTACCAACCCAGTGACAGCTTTTGTACCTTACTATTTAAGAGTGTAAAAGTGCCATAATCTTCAGGTAAATGGGAGGTGTGCATCTCCACTGTGAGCAACCAACACTGGGTATCAATGTGGCATGAATGTTAGAGATGTGTAGTCATACTTCTATTCCTGAAAAAGCTTGGCATTCTTGATTTCTTCTTAGGCTGAAAGCTTTGAGTAAAGGTACATTTATTAGGTGTGCAGTAAGTGAACATTAACAAATGCTAAAATGATCATCTTTAAAATAGCAGTAATTTGAAATGTTATTGATTGAAAGAAAATATCAGACTTTAATTTTCTCAAATTTACCTTTTGCTTTCTCTGTCAGACTGTTGTCTTTCCTGCCTTCTAAATGAAGCAAATTTCAGCATTTGGATCTTGGGCTTTTTGTGCTCATTTTCCGGTAGCTGGTTTAACAAATAGAGGAACAATTATATTATACTATATATTCCATTGTATTATATATTCCACATCCACATTTCATGCTACTTATTCTAATACTACTATTAAAGGGATGGTTCATCCAAAACTCAGTCATTTACTCATCCTCATGTTGTTCCAGAACAAGACTTATTTCAGCCAAACACAAAAGAAAAAGTCTAGTAGACTGTTAAAAAGTGGATGAGGACCAGGGGCTCCAAAAAGCACTATAAAAGCGTCATAAAAGTACATATGACTTAATGACTTTATAACTGCACTTTATAAGTCTTCTGATGCTATGCAATAGCTTTCTTGGAGAAACAGACTGCAACAGACATCTTTATTGACTAAAATCTTATAAGTTTTGGTCAAAATTCACTTTCACTGTATGAAAAGCAGCTTGTACAGTCTGTTATAATAACTACTTTTTCATTCAAAAGAATAAAAAAAGCAGATTTTGAAAGATGGAAGGGTGAGTAAATGATGAATTTTTGGCTCACTCACTGTTTACTTACAAGATCTTTACCATCAGGTTCCTCAACTAAGACTTCTGCAATAGGTTCGTCTTGAACAAACCTTGCTCTCCCTGTAGGGCAGAGATCTATTTTTAACAGACATCCACCAAACCTGGAATGTTTCATTTTTAACAAATTTATGAATTTGAACTTGCAGTTCTTGAGTTCATCTGTCAAAAAGACTCACTGTGACGGCCGATGGCTGCGTGAGTGTCAGATACTGATCTGTGACGAAACCCCATGGGTTCTTTTAGGTGAGTCGATTCGCTGGATGGATCTTCATGACCCAGAATCTGTAAACCTTGACTGGCAGGATAGCTTATTTCCTCCTCATGCAAGCTTCCACGCTGAAAACATTTAGTTAGAGAGTTAATGTGCTTGAAATATGAGGATTCAGTTTACAGGAAACAATAAGAAGTCATTTTGACACACGACACCGCTTTTGGCAAACTGACATAAACTTGGCCGCAAAACAGAACCAGCAAGTCTTGATTATAGTCTTTGTGTGATATATCAGTCTCTAACCTCTATTTCAGCATGCTGACTCTTCAGGATCTCCACCTCTTTCTGCAGGCTGTAGTTTTGCTGCTGTAGCTTTGCAATATTCTCCAGCATCCTGCACACCTGCTCCAGGTACAGCAACCCTGGAGACAGCTTGTCCAGCCTGTATTGATCACCGTCTGCAAGCTGCTGAGACAGAGAGATCAAGACCTGTATTCATTAAGATTCCCAGTGCTGGGAACAGTAAAGCTTTTATTATCTAATTTGGTGGGGTAAAAGCTAATCAATTTGTACTGTATAAAATGAAAAACCTGATCTCTGTTCTAGATTCAGATTTCTCTGTTCTTAGTACTAAACAGATTATGAACGTCTATTCTGAGCTGCTTTACAAACTCCAGCTTTGCAGTTTGAACAACTGAAAATCTAAGCATATAGGGAAGCTGAGCGTCTGAGGAAGTGAATGCAAATAAAAAATGTTAAAGCTGAAGTGTGTAATTTCTGGACTATTAGCATAACCAAACAGATTGACAAAAATAATGACTGATTTTTAAATCATTTTTTTCTGAACATTCCCCCTTTCAGTTATTGATTGATCAAACAGATAGTCCCACCCCCGAATTTATGCAACTGGCTGAACTAATGTTCCTGATCAAAAAGAATAATGTTTTGACAGCGCCACAGTGTTGACACTTTACAGGGAAGTCAACTGACAAATGGTTTATCATACAATGACTTTTAAGGAGGTCCACTTTTAAACTGTAAAACATTTATGAAACAAAACAATTAATGGGACAGCAAAAGTGTAAAAGGTAACTAGAAAAATAAACAATTGTCTTGACCACCAGAAATGTTATTAAACTATATTAGAAAGTAAAAATGCCTAAATAAAATGACAGCTTGCCCCAACCTGCCATTTATAAAAAATACATTTATCCTGCGAAACCAGTTCAACCTTTCAGTTAATATCTACATTATTTATACAGTTGAACTTTCGTCTTAATGCATTTCAGTGTTTATTTATAGTGATCACTTCACTAAAAAAAATATTTAGGCCTAAATTTAAGATTTATGTATTTGAAGTGCATTAAAAAATAGGATTACACTTACACTGTTTTAACATAAACTAACAAACTTAAAGGGATAGTTCACCCAAAAATGAAAATTCTGTCATCATTTACTCACCCTCAAGTAGTTCCAAACCTGTATGAATGTCTTTGTTC
>JAFVLL020012546.1:0-33677 GCA_021397915.2 Tor tambroides | reverse complement strand
CTTAAGGTTCCTTAAGTTGACCCTTAGGATTTTTCTTGCAACCCAAGTTTCACTAAGGGTTCCCTTAACCTTATAACTAAGGGATTTCTTAGCTTACGGGCTTTCATGCAACCGGGCCCAGAGTCTAAAACGTCGTTTTTAGACACTTCACTGCTATCCTAATACATAATGTCTCAGAGGCACACTTTCTCCCGATGAAAAACATAAGATCAAGTGGCTTCCTCAATCGCTGCTGGACAGCAAAACTTGTAATCCAGAAGAACTGGATCTCTATTTGAGCTTTTAAATGTGCACTTGGCATAATAAAAAGTGAGGGCTGTGAGAACAGAGAGCGTGGAGAGCCTGCAGTTGAAACAGTATCTCACCCACTCACGCTGAGGAGCTTCGAGGGCCGAAGGCTGTTAAATGAGTAGGGAGATAGTGAGAGAGAAGCAGCAGCATGGTAATCAGCAGGCCTCAATTTCCTCACTGATGCTCCAGATTAGCCCAGCCTCACAGGCTCCCTTAGGCATGTTTCATCTTCTCTCTCCCCTCAGAGAACACTTTGGATGAAAGGGAGAACTTCTCCATCCAGTCTGCTGACGAACCCCATGCTGAGGCCATTGCGGAACACGAACACGCTGTTAATAATCAAGAGTGGCTTTTTTTCTTCTCAATTCATTATCTTTTCCATTGCTCTCTGGTCCATTAGCCACACTTTATGCTCTAAAATAATTGTTTATGTAGTGTGTTCCCTGTCTTTTATGTCTTTAAATACACACTGTTGATTTAACCTTCTACAGTTTCCACAGTCTTACTAAAAGCAGATGAAAATCAGGTTGTGTTATTACTGTTTGTGTCCTTGCAGGAGCGGTGTTGAATATGATCAACCACTAATTGGCAGGCATCTTCAACCAAAAATACTGGCAATTAACAGAGATCCTTTATTAGCATGATGTATTATACTGTTCAAAGGATTAAGATTGGTAATATTTCTTTTAATGCTTTTGAAAGTCCCTTATGCTTGGCAAGGCAGCATTTACCTGATCGAGAAATACATTAAATATTTTGAAATTTATAACTTATCTATTTTAATATATATTCAAATATAATTTATTCCTGTGATGGCAAAGCTGATTTTTCAGCAGTCATTACTCCATTCTTCAATGTCACATGATCCTTCAGAAATCATGCTAATATGCTGATTTGCTGCTCAAGAAACATTTGTTATGACTTTCAGTGTTGAACATTGCGCTGCTTAATTTGTGGAAAATGTGATATATTTTCAGGATTCTTTGATGAATAGAAAGTTCAAAGAACAGCATTTACTTGTCCATATTGTCAGTTTTTTCATCAATTTAATGTATAAAAGTATTCATTTCTTCTTTGGAAAGAAAAAATAACGACTTCAAACTTTTAAAGGTGACATATCATGAAAATCGGACTTTTTCTGTGTTCAAGTGCTATAATTGGGAAATGTGAAAAAGAACAACCCTGTAATTTTTTTTTTTTTTTTTTTGGTAAGCCTTTCTCTTTAAGCTTGTGAAAAAAAATGAGCACCTCAAATTTCACTCCCCCTATGACATAGAAAGGGGATCTTATTATAATATTACCATCCCTTAATCTGCAAGTTTCCACCCACGGTGCCACCATTGTGTTTTCGCAAGTGACAACGGTGTACCAGTTTTAATGCCACAGCAAAAGTTTGAGCCCAGCATGCTAACTGTTTTGTCTTTGGCTGCACTGACAAGCACAGAACACTATTTAGAGTCCCAGCCTCAGAAGAGACGAGAGCAGTGGATTTATTGATTGATTTTCAGTGTATTACTGCCACACAGATCTAATATAAACATGCGATTTCCTTCCCAGCTGTTTACCTTCACAGACATAGCCAACTATTTTTGTAACTCATGTGGCTTTTAACATAAACTTGTGTGTATTTGACAGTTAAACACAATAAGACATGAAAGAGAACTTAGTTTTGTACTCACATGCTGTGTGACAGCCACTTTCTGTGCGTGTGCTTCGGATGTGTGCGCCTTGAAAATAGAGCCCTGCACGGGCCTCAAATTTAGGCCCTAGCCCGGCCCTGGCCCGAGACGCTCAGGCCCTAGCCCGGCCCGTGTCCGACAGCTTATCAGAATTGTTGGTGACCTGAGGCCCGAGTCCAGCCGAGCCCCTCTTTTTTTCCTCTTCTCCTAAAACTTAACCTTATACTACTGTTTCGGCTATTAAAATAGTTCAGTTTTGTATGTAATGGCAAAATTATTATATTTCGTTTAGTTTTTTTATTAAGTTAATTTAGAAAAACGTTTGGAGCATTTTTGTTCTTTAAATATAAGTTTTTGTTTTTTTAAAGTAACGACCAATAGACCCAGCGACATGCAGTAAGCTGATCATAGCCTATGTTTGATCAATTTAGCCTTCTCATATCATCACGACTTGCCTAAAATAAAATCTATAGATATACTAAAACAGTTCAAGCATATAACAATGTTTAAACGTTAAACCCGCGCTATAATAATAATGTGCGCTAGCCTATGTAAGTTTGTGCGGAGAGTTGAAGCTAAAGCGCGCCCTGCAGGACATGGAGGCACCAGAGCAAACACTTGGATTTTTTTCAGTGGAAACAAATTAAAATAGCCTAGAGTAATACATCATTCGGAACTGTAAAGGGTCTACTTTTATTTGTGTGCACTCACAATACCAACAAAAGGTTGTGCTTTTATAAAACAAAGAAAACAAACATGATGCGCCGTCTTGAACAGGAGCGCTTCACAAAAATGAACCGAGTGAATACATGCCTCACGGACATGATAAATATATCTATAGAAAGCTTTAAATTATCACTTAATGAAATAAAAAAAAATCGAAAACCAAAACTCTTTTATAATAATCTTAATCATAATCAATAAAGATGCATTTCTCTCTAAAGGCGCGTCTAATGAGGAGACGGCGAGTCAGGATCAGCAACTTCATCCTTGCAACACGGACTCAGAAAACATTAGTTTATTAGTAAATAATTCAAATATCTCCTTACTATTTTCCGCAGACACATTCATGGTTATTATGTTTGCTGGGGCTTTGCAGCAAGCTTTAGCCTATTGCGTGCATTTGAAGGCAGAACTCTGCAGCTGCGCTGAAGTCACTTGCGCTATCTGATGCTGCAGGACTCTAAACACCGTCGAGCCACTCTCAGTCGCGGCAGCACGGTCTCGTGTTGTTTCCACCAGCGTGGCAATTTTTTTCATCACTAATCGATGGATGTCTACAATATAAAAATAAGGAGAAACCCAAAACAGGCCCGAGGCCCGGCCCGCGTCTGAACTATGGCGTGAAAATTGGCCCGAAGCCCGGCCCTAGGGGCGTAAAAAAGTCGGGGCCCGTCGGGCCCGGGCTGAAATGCAGGGCTCTACTTGAAAACCCTATATCAGAAGTTAAACTAATATGGTTTAAAACGTATGATTTCAGTGCAATAGACATGACAATAAAAACCAAACAGATGTTTTTAGCAGAGTATTGGAGGTATGAGGTGTAAAGGCAGCCCTGTTCTGGAAAAGGGGGCGGGGAGCAGCAGCTCATTTGCATTTAAAGAGGCATGCACTAACACAGCACCTTTCTACTTCCACTCAAAACAGGCATTTTCAAAATGATGTAATAAATGATCTGTGGGGTATTTTGAAATGAAACTTCACAGACACATTCTGGGGACACCTAAGACTTATATTACATAATGTAAAAAAGGGCATAATAAGTCTCCTTTAAATGGTAATTTTTTTTTTCGTTTTGTTTTTGGTGAGCTGTTACATTACACTTGATGTTTGTTGTTGGAAAATTGCATAAGCTCTTTTCTTCCTCCAGCTTTTTTTTCTTCTTTCTTAATGTCACAATATCAAAACTGTCTGCTCTATAGCTTCTGAGCTTTTACTTCGATCAGGGATATTGAACATTTGGATCCCCCTTGTGGCCTTTTGTGTAATAACTACTACTATCCTAAAAAATGAAATGCACATTGTCAAGTGCAGATATGTACTGCTTGCTGATAACCACTTTTAGTTTGGTTTTAAACAATTTGTCTAATTTAGAGGCATTATGAAACTGATCTATGTACCCTGGGAGGTGATGTGAGGCATGCAAAGCAGCCATTATTTTCATTTCATTCTGTTTTTAATGTAGCTAGGGATGTGTGGCAGTGACTTAATTTTGACCACAGCAAACCACAGTAATTTGTCTCTGCCATAAAGCTGTTTTGAGCAATAATTTAAACATAACGCTCAGGACCATTGAACTGTTACATATTAACAATATTTAAGAAATATAAATTATGTAAATGTATTACTTGTACCAGGAAATCTGTACCATATTAGCCCTGGACTATATTAGTAAACATTAACTACTGAACCTTTGTTAGCTAAAAAGGGATTGAACTGGAAGCAAATCCATTTTACAACTATCATGATAAGATACATAAATTGACTATGAATGATTAACACACATTTATGAATACTGATACGCTCTGTGTTTGTTCAGTCTGAGTGTGTCTCTGCTCACAGGTGGTGATATTCAGTGCCAGTGGAGGTTGCCCTGGATACATGGTGAAAGAAACAGACAAAATAGTCTCTGCATGCTAGCCTGCACAGCACTATGGGACACTTCACGTTTCATGTCCCTTGGTCTATTAATGTGACCTGAAGTGTGGAGAGCTCTGTCTGGTACGCCTTAGATGGCAGTGATGGTGCAATCATGACAAACCAGAAAATACTGGACAAGAGAATAAAATTCTTTAGATGGATTTATGTGAGTTGGGAGTGTGTTTAAGAGAAATAATTTTTCATAGCCAGAAAACCTCTGTGTGGGCTGTGCCAAGAATGACCGTCTGGTCTGGGATTGTCTACCTTTGTACTTTCTCCTTTCAACACCAATCAAATAAAGGTTTGTAAACGAGAGTTTAGTATGGCTCAGAAATACACAACATAAAAACACCCCCTTCTTTTGTTTCGTATCAAAGCATTGATACTGGTGACAGGATCATCGCTCCTGCCAAAGATTTGAACTTCAGTTTTCTGATGTTTTTTTTAACCAAGATTAGGCTGTTTTTTGAGTTGTCTATTGTAGTCTAGTGGCCTGAACTAAATGAACAGTACTGCAATACAAGCAGAGCTGACGCTTTGCCATTCACACTACACTGTTAATTATGACAGAAATTTGAGAGGCTCGGGTAAAGATCCTTTTCTCTATGATGCACATGATAAATAATTGAATACATTCAGTATAATTTAATACAGTAACTATATCATGCATGTTTATCTGTAAATATATGGTAACACTTTATTTTAAGGTGCCCTTGTTACACGTTACATATACTTACTATTATAAAAACAATAAATTATGCATAATAACATGCAAGTAACCCCAAACCAAACCCTAACCATAGAGTATGTAGTTAATTATTACTCAGTACAAGGACACCTTAAAATGAAGTGTCACCAAATATACTTACCATTAATAAGATCAAAAAGCAGTATTATTTACACAAATTCCCTAACATAAATACATATAATTAAATTACTTTTATATCAGTCTGTTTCTTTGTTTGACCTTAAATTCAATGTAACCCATGAGACACCTTTATCGTCATAACAAAATCCTTCAATGGGTTCTCTCTAATCTTGCACTATCCTGCAATTGTTGACTCAGTAGTTTCCATTCATCCCACAGCATCACTACAGAGGCTGTACGTCACCTGCACCGGAAGTGCACCCTATTCACCAAAGTGTTGTGCATTTAAATAGTGAGAAACCATTATAAAAGACAATAAATAAGGAATTGTAATTGTTCTGTATATGAAAATGCACTAGGTTGCAGTTTGTGAGTTATGTCATTACTTGAAATACCTGGGTGATGCATACAGTTAATCGAAAGAACAGTAGGCTAGTCTAAGTCATTTGGGACAGCAAAGGTTTTCAACCAAAGGATGGATGTAAAGGGGGCGCTTTTTGCATATATTTGATACAGCTATAGCCTATTATTCTTTGCGTTTTAACGTTTTAGCTGTGTTTACAATACAAGGTTTTAGAAAATGACAAAAGTAATAAAGATTTAAAGTTAATAATCAGCGCGCGTTCGCTATGCGCTCCCTAGACCGCCTTTACCTGAGGAGGTTACTATAGCAACACGTTGCTAAACACTTTTCTCGTTAGGAAAAACCGATCATAAGGTAAAAACGACAGCCTATTGTAATTATTTCTAACTTTATTATCGTTTTAAATATCACAGACATCGTTGACCGTTCGCGAAATGTGCAAAGGGATGCCACAAGACGAACTCAGAAGAATCCATAAAAACAGACCGACGTAAAAGCCAGTAAATAATTTGCACACTGCAATCCATGACACGATATCGCTCCTCGGGGCGCTTTGAGCGGGTACACCCAGCCCTTCCCTTAAGATTTGTGCAGAGGCGACGGCACTCATTCTGCACACCACGATAAAATGAGCAAAAGACCCGAACAGCCAAGTGCGAGCGTTTAGATGCAGATCTCCGCCGCGCTACGATGCGGTAAACGGTGTGATCTTCGTGTGATCTGAGCCCAGAACAGGACAATTCTATAGGAATGAGTTGATGGACCTGGGTTTGAGGGAACCGGTGGAACAGACACGGGGATTATTATTCTAGCCAGAGGGGCAGAGGTTTAATACTTACTGGATTAACTCTGCGGTAATCGGCACGGGCTACAGTGGAGCAACGCCGACTGATACGGTGCGCCAGTTCAAACGCTTTTTTAAAGATACACTGTAGCGAGACAGGTGAACGAGGCTATATATCAGATTAAGCAGTTTTTTTTATTTACCTCAATCTACAAATCCTCAAAGTGGTCTTTGCTGTAGAAGTACCTGTGTTTGGGACTAGGATGCAGTTTCTCTACCTAACGCGGCTCTGCCTGCTCTGATTCTCGAGAACAAATTTGCCCCATATTCACCGAGAACCGTTTCATATGGGCGAAGCGAGAAGTCGGTTCCCTTCGTGTTGGACATGGGCTCGCTGTCAAGATAACGGTGTGTCCGACCCAGAGCGGGAGAAACGATGGGCCGAACTGTTCGATCAGCTGGATCTAAATAAAGATGGAAGGATCGATGTGAATGAACTGCGCACCGGATTAACCGCCTGGGGTATCGTTCGCAGTGAGGTAGACGAGGTGGGTCGTTAGGGAAGTTAATAGTTGTTCTCCCTAAACTTTTTTTTTTTTTTTTTAAATCCTGTTTTCTGGGAAATAAGCTGTAAGGTGTGGTGAATTGCAAACATTTGAAACCCCAACATATCAAGTCTAATTTTTGGTAAATAAGACCACATAATAACGTCATGAATTTTATAAACCGGTTGGTTTTATGCCATGCTTAACTTACTTCAAGCAAGAGTGAATACTGCCGCGTCTGAGACCAAGGGCAAATGATCCCGTGTAATTAATTTAAGAGTTAGACTTCTCTTTCCACACTGCAATACTGACAAACCTCCAGACTAATTTCGTTGCTTGGGTATAGGGAGATTGGAAAGTGCTGTAACGCAGGGTGAGATGTGACATCATCGGTCTAACACAGTGGTTTTTACTGAAAACTGCACATAACTTTTGAAATCACAAAATATATCATCGTATATATCATCAATATATTAAACTGATTAAGCACATTATTGCAATATATTAACAAAAAAAAAATTGAAAACAAGCTGATTTGTCATAATTATCTTGAGGGCCAAGGAGAGCCTTCGAGTCAAAAAGTTTGAGAACCACTGGTTTAGCCAATGAGTTAATCATATGATCTCCATCCTTCACTATACATGTGTAAGTATTTCACATCCGCTTTTATAATTTACTTTGTGAGCATGTTTAATTTAAATTAGGCTGCCATCTGTCAGCAGGTTCTTTTGTTAATGTGATCAAATAATGTGGTCACACTTAATTTTAAGGTCCAGTTCTCGCTATTATGAATTTTTTCTCTATAAACTCCTAATTTGCTGCTTATTAATAAGGTAGTTGTTAGATTTAGGAATTGGGTAGGATTAGAGATGTAGGATATGGTCATGCAGAATATGTGTTTTATATATATATACTAATAAACAGCTAATTTGTTATTAATAAGCATGCTAATAAGCAACTAGTTAATAGTGAGAATTGGTCCCTATACTGAAGTGTTGCCAGTATACTGAAGTGTTTTTTTAATCCATGTTCAAGTATTATAGCTGCCCAGATGCAGAGCGTTGCAATTGTAACGTGTAGATCTACTGTACTGCACAGAAGATTGCACAAAACAAAACATGCACACTGTCTGTTATGTTTTAGAGTTTATTGTATAACAAGAATTATTTGTGGTACTAAATTTGATTCACATAGTAAAACTGATTGCTAAAATAAACTGATGCCCAAACATCCATGTTTTCTATTATATCACAACCCCACTATTGGTCGTGTGGTAGGTCTAACACACTCGTTGGTTGTACATGTATTTCAGAATACTTTACTATGTAGGTTACAAATATGGATATGGGATCATGGGATCATGGGATATGGGAGACACATAGTGCAGAATAACACTGAGATACAGATGCTGGACCAAAATGTGTTACAACACTCTCCAGTCTCCCCTACTATTTTAGAAAGTGATGTCACACGTGGTGCAATCATAAACTGCAGAAATAAATCTGCACCACTGGTGCACCACTGCTGCTTGAGTGGAAGACTGTATGTGCTACTGAGGGACTGCAAGTGTACTTGATCTACAGTTTATTTACTGATAATCTTTTGTATAGGCTGTATAGTTGTATTGAAAGCATCTTTTACAAAACTGCAGTAAGGTCTGATATGATTATTGAGACCTTGTCTTTAATGCATTTACCTGATGTTTTTCTTTAACTTGCAGAACTTTAGCACATGAAAAAAACAACATTTACATTTTTAGTCATGTTGTCAACAGACTCCTTCCTGCCAAAGCGACTTACAAGACAGTGCATATGTTGTGTTGTGACGATTACTTCAGCAGGTATAAGGATGCTAAGATGAAACCATGAAAGTGCCATTATGAACATAACTTGGAGACTCCAAGTTTCCTTGGGGAGAGCGACACTATGTGCCAGTGGTATGTCTGTGCTGTTGGGCTGTGTGACTGTTAGTCATGTGCTGTGATGCAAGAGGAGAGATTAGCTCTAGTTCACAATGTGTTTGCGATTGGAGTTGCCAGACTGCTGGCAGGGCTTTGCACACAAACAGAAACCTTGCATCTGTAAGCTTAGAGCAATGCCTCCTCTCTCTCCTTTTTGTTTTCTGTTAGTTTCTCTTTGTTCCTCATTCTACATAGGCATGGCTACAGTTAAATAAAGTTCACGTATAACTCCTCCAACCTTCACATTCGTGCCCTTAAACTTGCACTTTTCACTTCCTCCACCCCTTAGATTGTACGTGTGAGTGACACCAATCATGACGGCCAGCTGGACTTTGAGGAGTTCACACATTATCTGCGCACACACGAGAAAGAGCTCAGACTCATGTTCCGCAGCTTGGACCGCAACAACGATGGTCTGGATGATCTTTTCACACATTATAATCTTACCACATACTTCACTGAAAATACACATTTCCACTTTGCATGATTGCTTTGTTTTTGTTTGTGAGATGAATCAGAACTTTTTTACTATAGTTCATAAGTTTGGGGTCAGGAAGTTTTCTTTCATTAGAGAAATAAATATTTTTAATTAGCAATGATGCACTGAAGTGATCAAAAGGGACAGTAGAGACATTTATAATTTTATAATGTTACAAAAGACTTCTATTTGAAAATAAATGCTGTTCTTTTGAACTTTTATTCATCAGTGAAACCTACAAAAGTGTATCATGGTTTCCACAAATATATTAAGCAGCACAACTGTTTTCAACTTTGATGATAATAAGACATGTCTCTTGAGCAGCAAATCAGCATATTAGAATGATTTCTGGAGGATTATGTGACATGAATGAAGACTGGAGCAATGACTCTGTTATATTTTAAAACACATTCAAATAGAAAACAGTTGTTTTAAATTGTAATAATATTTTACACATTTTTCATTCAGTAAACGCACCCATGGTGAGCATTTCTGTCAAAAACTTTAAAAAACAACTTAGTAACCCTAAACTTTTGAACGATAGCGTATCCTTTGCTGCCCATGTACAGAATAAGCATTGAAGTATTTTATACTGGAACCTCAGGTCACATAGATGTTGCAGAAATTCAGCTCTCCTTGCGCAGCCTTGGGGTGAATGTATCCACAGAGCAGGCCTCCAAAATCCTGCAGAGGTTAGAGCACTTCAGCTTTTCACAAAACACTGTTTTATTTTTTTAAAAATTTTTTTAGTGCTTAATCAATGTTATGTACACATTTACCTCCCACTCTGGCTGTGCTTTCAAAAGAGTTTGAGATGTTACTGTGAAGCTCCCACATGTTGAGTCATACATAGTTTCAATGGGCATAGAAAAAGCTTGTTTTAACTATTTATTATTTCTTTTGTGTCAGCATAGACAGAGATGGCACTATGACCATTGACTGGAACGAGTGGCGGGACCACTTCCTGTTTAACCCCTTGCACAGCATGGAGGACATCGCCCACTACTGGAAACACTCTCTGGTCTACTTCCAGCTCTTTTCAGAAATTAGACTGTAGGCCTAATATTTGTAGATATTTAGGAGTATAAACTTTAACTGTCCTTTGAATCTATAATGTATGTGTTACAGATGTTGGACATTGGAGAGCAGCTGACCGTGCCAGATGAGTTCTCAGAGAAAGAGCGGCGTTCAGGTGTGGTGTGGAGACAGCTAGTGGCTGGAGCGATGGCAGGAGCCGTATCGCGAACGGGAACTGCTCCTCTTGACCGTCTTAAAGTTTTCCTTCAGGTTCAGTCAACTCTTAAAAGTATTTGATTGAAGCTTTATTGTTTCTGTCAATTGTTGTTGTGTGAAAGAAACTCAACAGAAATAAATAAATCGTATTTTTTGTGGTTATGTTGTGAAAAGCACAATTCTCATAATGAAAGGATTGTGATCTGAGTGGATTTTCAACAAGGTCCATGGCTCCAGTGGTGTGAGTCTGTTTGGCGGCTTGCGGGGAATGGTGCAGGAAGGAGGATTGAGGTCTCTTTGGAGAGGCAACGGCATCAATGTCCTCAAAATTGCCCCGGAGTCAGCTATCAAATTCATGGCTTATGAACAGGTAAACAAACCAGAATCTGGTAGCTACAGAGTAGCCAATCTGTTTTTAATGCAGGTTAACAATAATACATTTCTTGCTTAGATCAAATGGCTGATCAGAGGCAGAAAGGAGGGTGGCGCTCTAAGAGTTCAGGAACGCTTCATTGCTGGATCACTGGCAGGAGCTACAGCTCAGACCATCATCTATCCCATGGAGGTGAGAGAGGAGGAGGAAGTGACAGACATGAAGAGACTTTCACCTTTTAGCTCTATAAGTAATGTAACCACAGACCTTATTCCATTTATACTGTAAATCGAAAACTGGCTTTCTAAAAGCCCATTAGAAATTCCTGAGGGATTCCTTGGCAAATTAGCCTTCCGGGTTGACCTACAAATTGACGTCATGACTAAATAGCTCTACAGAGATAAGACCTGAAGAATTCAGTTGCCTTGCTTCTGTACTTATCGTCTTTTTTATCATAAGCACTTCTACAGATATTGTGTAAAGTGAACAGAAAGATATGTCCCAGTTTTAGAAAATGCACATGGAAAATTCAGCATAATCTGTCAAGCTGATGTCTATAAATTCTAAGTTTAATTACAATTATAGATGGACATTAGTACAGTAAACTAGGTATTTATAATGTTACAAAGGTTTGTATTTTAAATAAAATGCTGTTCTTTTGAAGTTTCTGTTCATCAAAGAATCCTGAAAAAAAAAATCATGGTGTTGACAAAAATATTAAGCAACACAACTGTTATCAGCACTGATAATAATCTGAAGGATCATGTGACACTGAAAACTGGAGTAATGACTGCTGAAAAGTCGGCTTTGCCACCACAGGAGTAAATTACATTTTAAAGCAGGAAATTTGAAACTGTAATATTATTTCACAATATTAATGATTTATCAAATAAATGCAGCCTTGGTAACATAAGAGACTTCATTAAAACATTAAAAAAAATCTAACAATGGTAGTGTAGATATAGTACAGTATAGATAATGTTGATCTTCTAATGTTGATTACTACAGAAAATAATTTCAGCTTGTGTTTTGCATTTTTACAAAGTTGGGTAGAGTAAGACACTTACAATGGCAAGGCAATAAACAATAAAATACACACTTTTTAAAAAAAAGTATTAATACTTTAATATTATATGCATAATGTAGTAATATTGATATCTGGAAGATTTGGGTTATCAAATGAAATCTTGTATTGGACCTGGAACATTCCTTTAGTGATCTTCATATAATGTCTGGCTGTAAAAGTATCTGTTATCTAAAGTAATGTTCATAACTGCTAACGTAAAGTACAAATACCAGAGAATCATGTAAGGGGAAGTTGTTTGACAAAAGTTGTTCCTAATTGCTGTTTGCCTTTTAATACGTTGTTCTAAATGCACAAAAAAAGAGTCAAAAATGAGCTGGGCCTGGTTGACAAGTACATGTACAAATTGTCTTTCTATTCCTGGTAGGTTTAAATGCAGAAAACAAGATTTTCTGTGCTTCTAATATGTATTTAATGAGGCAGATCAGCATCACATTTTGAAAGCCAAGTCCTCCATTTATTTATGCTGGAAGGAGCTGCTACAGCTTGAGGTTACCAGTGACCTCCAAACTTATATTGCTCTATACTCTCATTTTTTAAACTGCTATATTTTTAATCAATTCCTCCTTGCTTCCCAGGTGTTGAAGACGCGCCTGACCCTCCGAAAGACAGGACAGTATTCTGGCATGGCAGACTGTGCCAAACAGATACTGCGTAAAGAAGGAGTGCGCGCGTTCTACAAAGGCTATGTGCCCAACACACTTGGCATCATCCCGTATGCTGGCATTGATCTGGCTGTCTATGAGGTATTGTTGTGTGTGTGTATTTTAACACATTTAAGTGTTTGCGAATCCCTGCTGCCACTGTCAAGCTCTGGAAATTCATCATTCTCAGTTGCTATGGATGGTTAAATGTTATGTTATGTATTTACGTTGCTATGTTCTATGGTCTCTTCCTACAACTCACAGATCTATTCAGGTCTTGAGAAATCTGTTAACCCCATTTCATTCTTTCCCATATGGCAACCCCCCCCCCCCCCCTCAAAAAAACAACAACAAAAATTTTATTTGGCCAAGGATCCATTTAATTAATTAAAAGTGAAAGTAAAGATATTTATAATGTTACAAAAGTAACATAAATAATAAATAATGTTTTTGAACTCTCTGTTCATTAAAGAATGCTGAAAAAAGTACTATGGTTTCCACAAAAAATATTAAGGAGCACAAGTCAGCAAATTAGAATGATTTTTTAAAGGACACTGAAGTCAATGCAATGAAATGAATTATACTAAAATAATATACTAAATATACTAAAGTATATTAAAATATAAAAAATGAAAAAGTAATAATAGTAAATTGTAATAATAGTTCACAATATTATAATAATTCATTTTTATTTATTTTAATCAAATTAATACAGCCTTAGTGAGCATAAGAGACTTATTTTGAAAACACTAAAAAATATTACTGACCCCAAACTTTTGAAAGATAGCATATATTGTAAACAGCATAACAGCTGTCAAATTGAATAGATTGAATAGATCTTGTATATATATATATATATATATATATATATGTGTGTGTGTGTGTGTGTGTTTTGGACAATATGCATAGGCAGCGGCGTGAGAATATCAGTATTTTTTAATGATATGCTATTTACACTAAGTGTAAATAGTGACAGATGCTATTAACACTAAGTGCAAATAACATATTTTCTTAGTGATAGATAGTATTTACAAGTGCAAATAGCGATGGATGCTTACACTAAGTGCAAATAGCAATGGATTCTATTTACACTAAGTGAAAATAGCAGTATTTTTTAACGGTATGCTATTTACACTAAGTGTGCTATAGATTCTATTTACACTATGTTAAAATAGCAAGATTTTCTGCTGTTTATACTAATTATTGCAAATAGTGGCAGTTATCTGCACCTCAGTATTGTAGTATATTATAAAACAGTACCCAATAATAACATATTGAGTGTAAATTCTAATTTTAATTCAAATTAAATGGATGCCACCTTATTAGGACAATAAATCCCTCCCTACACCTACCCTAACCTTACCCAATACTTTATTTTCAACTTTTTGATTATTTCCTTCATTTTTATTAAAAATAAATGCCTTTCCGATGCGATATGAGATTTGAAAAGGGACAAAAAAAGTTAGGCAAAAGGCGGGTTCAAACTAAGGTCGATCGAACTGATGATAAATGGGCGTCTTTTTTCTGTGTTGACTATACCAATCACATGTTGGTGGGCAGAGTTAGTGTAAGTAGCCTCTGCCAATAAGGCAGGCTATTTGCACTTAGTGTAAATAGACACTCCGATATAAATATGAGGAAATATATTTAACTAAAATGTATCAAAAATAAATGTATGCAAATATGCTGTAACATCTATATTAACAATATATTTTTGGCCATTTTTTTGTCTATTTTGAATCTTAAATATATCTATATTGCTCTTTTCTGTCTGCTATTTTAACAGACTCTAAAGAACGCTTGGCTGCAGCGGTACTGCATGGGCTCGGCTGATCCTGGCGTTCTGGTGCTTCTTGGATGTGGCACTGTGTCCAGCACATGCGGGCAGCTGGCTAGTTACCCGCTAGCTTTGATCCGCACACGCATGCAGGCTCAGGGTGAGCGAGATGAAACGAATTCGCATAATTCTTATTACGTGTCATTCTGCCCGTTTTGTGATTCTTTATGAAACATAAAATGTTCACAACAATGAAAACATTGGAAATGCAAATGACCTCACTCGTCCTTCCTTTCTTCTTGAAAGCCTCAGCAGATGGTGCTCCTCAGCTGTCAATGGTTGGCCAGTTCAAGCACATTGTGTCCCAAGAAGGCGTTCCTGGACTTTACCGTGGCATTGCCCCCAATTTCCTCAAAGTCATTCCTGCTGTTAGCATCTCTTATGTGGTTTATGAGCATATGAAGAAAGCACTGGGAGTGGGATCTTAAACTAAGAATCAGAGTGAAAAAGAAAGAGAGAAAAGCAGACGATAAAACTTCTGAACCTCGTAAAAAAATAAATAAAAAAAAAGCCTTAGGGAAGCACAGAGGACCCCTAGGGAACCGAATAAGGAAGACATAGTCAATGAATGACCTAAAAACCTCTACATTGTACGCAATCACATTCCCATGGCAATTTATACTTTAATAGGATGGAAAGATAGTTTTGGGCTGAGGCAACCATTAAGAACAGTGGTTGTGTTCAGAGTATGTGTTATCTGTGACTGGCAGCTTGGAGATCTCAGGTTTATTGTACTCTATTTACCTGCTATTTCACATAAAGAACTTCTTATCTGCAAAGGTGAACACTATTGAATAGTTCTTCATTTTACAAGGAATGTAATGTTATTGCTGTGGTGATAAATGTGTTGTAATTGTGTAAAGAAAGATACCTAAAGACAGGGAGTGATGGTGACATATTGGACCTATTGCAGTATTTGTAGGAGGATTAACAGAGGTTAAAAAAATAAAATAAAATAACAACCAAAGTTTCCCTCCTAAAATTGACCAAAATGTTGAAGGTGTTAATGTACACATGGGAATGGGATATTTTCAATAGCCTCTTTTGACTGATGTTTCATAACATTTCCGAATGATTTATAAAGCATGTTTCAGCAGGGATTTACACTGTTGACAGCTCATATATTTTTGTAAAGGTCAGTGAGAGGTAAGCATGTTATTTGCTACACTTTAATGATCAAAGGATTTGCACTCTTCAAATGATTGTTGAATTTCTATCTTAAACTGACTTGTGATGTTCTTTTATGACATCTCTGCTGCTTTGCTACCTTTTTACAATTTTAGCCTTTTCTGGTATTTCAGTCTTCATTGTTAAAGTGCAGAGTGAAATACAGGATTTAGTGTTAAAATGAAGTAAATAGTATAAATAACTGCCTTGAACAATTTGCAAATGGGGCAACAACAAGGGTATTAGATGAAATGGGGAGTTCATTTTATGAAATTTGTGTTTATTAAGGAATGTGCTGTGGTGAATGCTAAAAAATGTGTCTGAAAGTAATTTATAAATCTATATACAAAGGGCTTTTGAGCCACAGGTAATGCATGATGTCTGTGATTTAAGTGGTTTCGCAATTTGCATGTTTTATGTGTTTCGAAAGCTCTAATCCATATCAGAAATATGCAAAGCACTGCTATATTTAATGCGAAGAAGAAATGTGTGTTTAACATAAATCATGACTGCTGTTACCCAACTCTGTTTATCAGAAACACATTATAAATATTTTATTTTTTTAATTAATCAAACTGTTTAGTTGCATCAACTTCAGATTTAGCTGAATCTGAATATAAAAATGCCTGTCTTTAATTGTATGAAATATGGTTTTAGGTATAAATACTGTTTGAATGTAGTTATTTGAGAAATGTATTTATAACTTATCTTAGAAAATAATTACCTCTGGAGATTGTATTTTGGAACTGAATTTACATAGAGTTTTTTTTTTTTTTTTGCTTGAATGTATTGCATTGAGAGTAGTGTGCCTTGACATGCTGTATTCACTTTACAAGATGTGCATGCTGTTTTTATTGAGTGAGTCTGGCAATGATTCCCTGCTTTCTTTATGTATAACAGAGAATAAATAAATTTAAGGTTATTAAAGATAAAAAATTAAATTCTGTGAATCTTGGGTTACCAAAAATAATAATAATAGTAATAATAAAAAATAATAAAATAAAATCTTACGTTCATTTATCTTACTTTTTTCTCAAATCAGGATGATTTCTCAAGCGTTTTTATTAAAATTTTAAACACGCTGCTCTTTATAAAGTTAAAATGTAGGTCTACACAACAACAAAAAAATGTTTTACTCATGTTTGATCAACCTTTCTTTATTTGAACCAATATTTGCTTTCAGATGATGTCATCAAAATCAAAAAGCCATTAAAACAGATAGCACTGACTAAATAATGCCATAAAACAATGGCAACATCAACTCTAAGTTGATAACATCTAACTATAAGTATTATATTCTTCCTTTTTTCAAGGGTGACCAAGTGATGACTAAGGAAAGTGAAATAAGGATTAATGTGCAGTCATGCAGAACTATGAATGAATGAATGACTGGGTGAAGTAAATTATTTAAAAAAGTTTATATTATTATTATTATTATTATTATTATTTTTATTTATTTATTTTACTTTTGCTATCATTTAAACTCCAACCAGTTTCCAAAGTTTTGCACCTCCTGTCCAGTTGGAGGCGGTATTCTTTGTGATGTGTTGTCAGTGCGTGGAAAAAGCCGTCGTCATCTCCTATTTACTCCATTTTAGTTTTGCTAATGTTTTGGTAGGCGTTGTGGTGTCCGCGGAATAAGCTGATAAATAAATCATGGGGAGAAAAAAGAAGAAGCAGATGAAGCCCTGGTGCTGGTATCCTTCTTTAAAAGCTATCGTACCGTTGTTTAATATTTTTCGAATTGTTTATTAGTAGGGATTGGCCCACTTCCTGTTTACGAATGGCTAATGCATTGTTTCTCTGCTATCAAGGCCGTGTC
The DNA here is from genome assembly GCA_021397915.2 of Tor tambroides. Taxonomy (NCBI): domain Eukaryota; kingdom Metazoa; phylum Chordata; class Actinopteri; order Cypriniformes; family Cyprinidae; genus Tor; species Tor tambroides. Next base: position 15,908 of record JAFVLL020012546.1, on the reverse strand, counting down.
TCAACATACTGAGCAGCTTCCCTCCGCTTTCGAATTTGCGTTCTTTTTGAAAGAAGTTTTTTATCTATCTATCTATCTATCTATCTATCTATCTATCTATCTATCTATCTATCTATCTATCGTCAATTTCTGTCCCTTCTGCTGTTCTTGGTGTTGTTTTGTTATAATTTGTTTATTGTTTATATGACTTTAACTGCAAACTCAGGTACTGTAACAGGGATTTTGATGATGAAAAGATTCTCATTCAGCATCAGAAAGCCAAGCACTTCAAGTGTCACATATGTCACAAGAAGTTATACACTGGTCCTGGTCTGGCCATCCACTGTATGCAGGTATATAGTTCTTTTGTGTACTGTTTGTGTGTAGTTCATATATGTAGTTCATATGTATATAGTTTATATTTATGTGTACATATACAGTGGTGGCCAAAATGATTAGAATACTAGTATTTTCACCAGCTAAAAATGGTTTTAAGTAAGTTATTTCTATCTTTTTCTGTAGTGTGTCAGTAGGAAATATCAGTTTATATTTCCAAACATTCAAACATGCCATTAATTGTAATAATCCAGTGAGATTTTTGTTTGCACAGAGATCTGATCTCATCATCATCCAGTCTGTCTGGAATGACATGAAGAAACAGAACAAACTGAGACTAAATCTAGAAGAACTGTGGAAACGTCTCTAAGATGCTTCAAGAAACTTATCTGCAAAGCTACCTGAAAAACTATGCGCAAGTGCACCTAGGGCAAAAGCTGCTTTAAGCACAAAGGATGGTCACACCAAATGTTGATTTAATTTAGTTGTTAGAAGTTAATTGATAAAGAAAATCTATTTATGATGTTATTTTTGACAGCATCCTCATTTTACAGCATTTTTACTCAAGTGCCTAAAACTTTTAACAGTACTGTAGCTTTTTTTCTAGAAGCTTCTTGGAGATGTTTCCACAGTTCTTCTGGATTTAGTCTGTCTCAGTTTGTTGTGTTTTTTCATGTCATTCCAGACAGACTGGATGATGGTGAGATCAGATCTCTGTGTGGAGCACTGGCTGTTGTCAGACTCCTTGTGCAAACAAAAATCTCACTGGATTATTACAATTAATGGCAAAATGAATGTCTGGAAATGTTAACTGATATTTCCTACTGACACATTACAGAAAAAGATAGAAATAACTGACTTAAAACCATTTTTTAGCTGGTGACTAGTATTCAAATAATTTTGGCCACCACTGTAAAGTTTAATTTGCTGCATGTTCAAATCTGTTTTTGTTTGATTTATTAAAGGTTCACAAGGAAACCATTGATGGTGTCCCTAATGCAATACCGGGAAGGACTGACATAGAACTGGAGATCTATGGAATGGAGGGTATTCCAGAGAAAGACATGGAGGAGAGGAGACGTGTGCTTGAACAAAAAACGCAGGGTAGCACAATTAAATTCCTGTTTACTCATCTGTTCTTTTTGTAGCCCAAGTAAACCCACTTTATTCTCCTTATTTTTTGGAAACAGAAAATCAGAAGAAAAAACAGCAAGATGACTCAGATGAAGATGACGAGGATGAAGAGGCTGGTCCCTCCTTCCAGCAGCCAGCTACAACCATACAGCCTCAGGCAGCCTATGCCCCTATGACTCAACCAGGAATGGCCCCTGTCCCAGCGCCAGGGATGCCACCTGGAGGCTACTCAGGTGTGCTTTGTAATAATACAAAACACCTCGTTTAGGATGTTATGCATTGTATATTTATGATGTGTCTCATGAATGCTTTCTCTCAAAGGAATGCCCCCAATGATGCCTGGTGTCCCCCCGATGATGCCAGGGATGCCTCCTGTCATGCCTGGGATGCCTCCAGGGTAAAAGTTAATAGAATCGGAACAATTTAATTTGTTAATGCTTTGTGATTAATCCATGCTTCTTGCATTGTCAGTTGAAAGTTTCCTTCATGTTATTTTTAACTAATAGCATGATGCCAATGAGTGGGATGATGCCACCTACACATGGAATGCCCCCAATGATGCCAGGCATGCCACCAGGTACAAGAAGCTTTCAATCTCATTACGTATGAGACCAGTGTTTATTCTTTTTAAATTAATTAATTTATTTGATATTTGTTCATAATGATGTCATTGTTTTTCTCAGGAATACCTCCTCCCATGGGTCATCACCCTGGCATACCCCACATGGCTCAGGCCCCTCCTACCACACGGCCGGCTGTGCCTGTCACCACAGTGCCCGCGCCACAGCCAAGTGTTTCCAAACCACTGTTTCCCAGTGCAGGACAGGTATGATGCCCTTTCTCCCTACATTAAAAAAAAAACTTGGTAAGGAACCTTTTTGCCACTAAGAAATTGCCAGTAAATTTTTAGGGTATTATCGGAACATGAATGGTGATTTAGATTCACTTTTTGGGATCGCCGCGTTTAATCTGAGAATGCGCCTGCAGAATGACGTGTCAGGTGCGCGATAAAGTAAACAGTCTCTAGGGCCTGCAACAGCAACAGCCTCCTCTGGCTCCTAATGCCCATCCAGTAAGGCGTTTTATTTATTTCGGGGGCACTGTTTGCCTATTTGTTGTAAAATGAAAGTAAAATACACAAATAACATTAAGATTGTGTTTCTGATGAAATAAAGCAGTAATTGATGTCATAAAATCATGAGTATGTTTTGATTTAAAGGTCACAAATTATAGCTTACATGATTAAAAATAACAAACATGGCAATTGTAAAAATGATTGTTAAATAATTTTATTATATTTACAGGTTTAATCATTAAGGCGAGACACTGCAGGTGAATAGGGTAAAAAAAATTAACTAATAGTTATCGCCTTACTTACCTAGTTGATTGATTACATTGATAATTGCAAACATTTTTTGTATTACAAGTTTTCTAAAATGTTAGGTTTAAATATGCAAATGAGGCATTATTTAATGAAATATGTACTAATTTGCATACATGTCTAGTACAAAAATCTAAACACTGGATAAAGTCAGTTTTAAAATTCTTGTTTAATTTTTTTTTGACAATATTAGAGTCAAAAGTTTTTACAAAGGGAATTTTGGGTATCTCATTTTGTCATTCCATAATTCAGAAAATACTTAGAACAGACAGAAAACAATATATTTTCACAATTTTTGGGGGAATAAAATGTTGTATATAATCAAGCAAATTATATATGAACAAATCCCTCTGTAAAAACCTTCAGGATACAGACAGGAAGAAAAATGTAAAGTTTGGGGTGTGTAAGTGCTACTGAAGTGGAGATTTATGGCTCAGTGTAGGAGAAAAAACTCATTTTGAGAAAACGGCCTTTAAAAATATGTATTGTAATTGAAATCTATTGACACAAATAGATAAAGTGCTATAAAAGAAACACTTAACAGTGTCTTTAGGAAGTTTTATTTCCACTAGTCTGAAAACAACACACTGGAAAACCAAAAAGCCCAAAATCTCAAACTTGACAGGTGCATGAAAAAACAGTGTTTTTGCCTGCAGTGTCTCTCCTTAATGTCTCTCCCCCCCCCTTTTTTTTTTTTTTCAGATTATGAAAACTTGAAAACAATGATCTCTAAAAGATTTTTTTTTACAACTCTTTCGCTTTAGACCATCTACAAATGTTAAAGCTTCAAATAAAATGTTAAAGTTACCACTGCATTTGTTAAAATGCAATGATTGATTTATAGTTGATTTACAGTTATTTTCAAAGCTTTCAGTGTACTCAATGTATTAAAATAACTTAATTATTGTTTATTTAATTCGAACAAGTAAGTTTTTGTTAAAAACTAACCAAAATAAAAAAGGTTTATAATCTCTTCACAGGAGAGACTAGGTGTTGTTTCTCAGCAAAAGGAAATGTATCGGTATCAGCATCAGCTATTGGCAAAAATGAGTTGAAAGATATCTGCATATTAGATATTGGCAAAAATACAACATCGTGCATCCCTGGTAAATTTCACAAATAACAAAGAAATGGCAAGTAAGGGAAGTGAAGTGCAGTGAAGACATGAAATAATCTAAAAAAACTATCTATAAATGCTTATCTATAATCTATAAATGCTTGAATACAACTTTCTCCTCAATCAGATTCAAAATACCTGAATGCATAGGTGATAATATGTGTATGTTTACCAGAACCCTTTTATAAGAAATCTTTTTATAAGATCTTCTAAAAGAAATTGACGCGTTTTACTTGTTATGAACATGCGTTTATTTATGTCTCATGAACTCGTCAATGGACGAGAATATTTGCTAAATATTTGCTAAAGCTAAGCTCTACTGACATATCTGTCAGCTTTTCCTTGTAAGCAAGTTTTGTTGTAACACATAAATGCACACGTAAATGAAAATGTAAATCAGTTTGAAAACTTTAGTGTTCATAGAAAAAACTTTTAGAATCATAAATTGGATTGATGAAAATTAGTGCATGTAAACAAACTTATTGTTGCTACACTTCATGCCACTGACAGTGATGTTTTCAGGTTTGCAGATGTGCTCCTGATACAGAGGTTTTAAACTCAAATTTTTTTAAAAGCTGCTAGTGAAGTGCTGTTCTCCATCAGAGATTAGCCATCTAATAAAAGTGTATAAGTTGTTGAAAGTCATTGCATATCTGATACATATATAAAATGTTGCTTTATTTTTATTTTAAAAATAAAATTGATTCTTGTTTATGTTGGACCATTGACAGTGTTGGGAGGCAAAATAAAAATGTTGAACTACTATCCTGACTAGACCAACAGACCAAAAAAAAAAAACTCTTATTGTTAAACCCTGTAAAGACCTATGAGACCCATGAAACCAAGTTAAGAAAACTGATTTGTGGTTGGCATTAATGGATAAACTTTTAACTCTTGAGCATCCAAAAAGTGTGTTGTTGATAGTTTTGGTGAGCAGCAATCATGTCCAGAATCAGAAAGCTGAGGGTCTTTATTGTGTGCTCTCTCTCCACGCTGCAGATGGGGACTCGAGCTCCAAGCACAAGCTCAGGCTCCTCCAGTCTGGACAGTTTGTCAGCTTCCTCTAAACCACTGTCCCAAGTATGCAGTAGCTTGCTGACTCGGTGAAAGAGCTGTTACATAAAACTATTGATAGCATGTAACAGCAGACAGACCTCAGACTGCCTCTTAGAATGATTGACTTTGCCCTAGAGGACGTCTGTAGTGCTTCAGAAGAGTCGAAAGAGATTGATTTGAATTGAGGCTGAGAAATGATAGTGCTTAATTGTATATAAACTCAGTCTGTTTCTCTCTCTTCTGGTTTTTAGTTGTGTAAAATCCACCAGCATAGTCAAATTGTATCTGTATGTATTATGTATTCTAAGCTGTTTTTAAAATGAAAAAATAAGCTAATAACTGAAATGAATAGTTTTTGATGCTACAAGTGAATTTACTGTATGAAACGACCAGTGTTATGAAATTATAAGTGTTTTTAAATATTGACTTTATGTGAGCATGCACAATTCAATATTTAATATCGGCCAGTAGCTCATTTATATCATTTATATCGTGCATCTCATTTTTTTGCCTTAAAAGTGTGCTTGTTCTTTATTTCTAGATAAAGTAAATAACAAAACATCAAATCAAGTGTTATATTGGCCAAAATGCACAGGAATGCAGAATTAGTCGCATCACTGAATGTATCTAATTTGCTCTTTTGTCTCTTTCTGCAGGTCCAGCAGGCTGGTTCTGGTGTAGCGGTGAGCTCCTCTGCAGCACCTTCTGCTGCACCCAAACCAACATTCCCAGCTTATACCCAGTCCTCCGCCACTGCTGCTGCCAACACGAGCAGCACTGTGGCCAAACCGGGCACCCCAGTCACAAGTAAGCCTGCCACCCTCACCACCACCAGTGCAACCAGTAAGTTGATCCACCCTGATGAAGATATATCATTGGTAAGTGAACCTGTTTCTGTTCTTTCATCTTTAACCTTGACCACACTGACTTTCTTTCTTTCTTCCTTCACAACATCTTTTGTGTTCCACAGAAGAAAGAATAGAAGCAAAAAAGCCTATCTTACCAGCTTGTGCATTTTGCATTATGTGTTTAACAGGAGGAGTTGCGAGCACAGCTGCCTCGCTACCAATGTAAAATCCCCAGTGCGGGACAGGCCCACGTGACTTCCCCACCAGTTGCACCAATGGGAGGTGTGTTGCCCCCTCAGCAGGGCATTCCTGCACAGCAGCCAGGTGTTAGGCATCCCATGCAAGGTAGGGTGCACTTTCAGACTTTTGGATGCCCCCTGTATTTCAAAATAAGAGAGGAAATATCTTGTTACACTACTGTTTAAACGTTTGGGGCAGTGAGATGTTTAACACTTTCATTCAGCAAGGATGCAACTAAATTGATCAAAAGTGAATGTAAATACAGAGGATGTTATAAAGGATTTTTATTTCAAATGATTGCTGTTAGTTTGAACTTTCTGTTCATCAAAGAATCCTGAAAAAAGACAATTTCCATTAAAATATTAAATAGCACAACTGTTTTCAACAATCATTTTCAACATAAGAAATGTTTCTTGAGCAGCAAATCAGCATATTAGAACGGTTTCTGAAGACTGGAGTAATGATGCTGAAAATTCAGCTTTGCATCACAGGAATAAATTACATTTTAAAATATACTAAAATAGAAAACATATTTTAAATTGTAATATTTCACAGTATTACTGTTTTTACTGTATTTTTGATCAATCAAATGCAATAACTTATGAACAGTAGTGTATGTTAGTGAAGAATAACAGTATATGATAAAACTAGTTTTTTAAAGTTTCAAATGCAACTAATCAACTTCCTCTCACGTAGGGCCATACGGTGCTCCACCACAGGGAGTGCCAGGGTTCGTCCCAGGAGGAATGCCTCCATACGGACAAGCCCCACCCATGGTCCCTCCCTACCAGGCCGCTCCCCCTCGGCCCGCCATTGGCATGAGACCTCCTGTAATGTCTCCTGGAGGCCGATATTGAAGCGTCACCACTGGTCTTCATTAGGTTTGGTGATTCAACCATTTTACCATCTAGTGGCGTGCTTTACAATCCAGATCAGTAACCGTAACCCTTCTTGCAATGAGGAGATGGAGTAATCAAACTGTGTAACGCATGGGACATTTAATTTTACCAAGTCTTTTATTTGGACCTGCTCTTTGTTGCAGATCATACAGTCTGGCTTTTTTCTCATGTCTTGTTTAGGTTTTTAGAAGTGAAGTGTAGTAAATATGGTTCGTATTAATTTGAAGCGGCTGGAGTTTCGTACAGCACCTTTATCAAGGCAAGTCACTGTAAATATACTACTGTACTAAAAGTGTGAAGCCTTCGCAGCACCCATAGGTGCTGTTGGACTTCCTGTCCCCAGCGTTGCTTGGTGAGGGCTTCAGATGTTGGATTTATTTTTCTATGTCTGCTTGTCTACATTTACAGTGTTCTCTCTGTAGGGCCAATAACATAAGGACTCCTGTGAATGCTATCTGTACTGTTCCACTATAAATTGTAATAAACTATTGAAATCTAATGGCTGTTTTTTCATTAGCAAAAAAAGGACAACCTCACAAGGTTTGTACTACAAATGCTCCACATGATGGCTGTTACTTGTATGAAAGCTGTGTGATTGCAGTGTGCTGGAACGTGTTTGTGGGTGAGAGGAAAACTGAAGCATTTGCATCCACGTTTAATGTTCCTACCGGTCCTTTCATATTAAAGTTTGGATTTAAAGGGGTCAAATCATGAGGAATCAAGTTTTCCTTGATCTTTAGAGATAAATGAGTTTTGTACCATGTCAAATTGATGTAACTGTTACAACTCAAAACATCCTCCTCAGTCCAAAAAGACTGTCATCATAACATCTCACAACTTCTGACATCAGTGAACAACAGACAAACTAACAATATAAAACTGGCTGAAGTTTGTTTTTAACAAGCTCCCTGATTAGTTTAGTCTGATCCTAGGAGTTTGTGCTGCAGCAGAAAGTGACAAGGTGATAAATGATCATGGAATAAACAAATTATGATTTTTGATGGGGGGGAAAAGGACGTAGTGGACATCAGAAGTAAATGTATATAAGACCCCTTTAAATTTTCAGCTTCTTATGCAAGGACATATCGCTGCTAGACAAAAAGAAAATCGCCCATTCAGATAGCAGTCTTCCTGAAACTCACAGTCTTGAGAGACTGAAATAACCCTTGTGAACCTGAGAATCATTTATGTCCAGGCTAAGGCTCATTACTTGTGATTTTCAGGAAGAGGCAGGTAAGAAGGTGACTGTAGTTCACTGTGGTTGTTGTCCTAAACTGAGGATTTCTCTTCTCCTTGTAGCAATGCCATGGGACTGGCTGAGGCAGAGTCTCAGTGTTGCCCTGCACAGGCTGAGGCAAGTCTCACATTTTCTCTCTTTACTCTCTGTGTTCAGGGGGCCTCACAGCTGTTTGGCTGTTGGATATAAATGTCCCCAAACTTAGAGCAAGTTTGGTGATGGCCCCCAGGTTTATTAATATCAGGGGAGTTCTCTTAACTAACTCATAGCTTTAGCTAACATGTTACAAATAGACACACATGCTTCAAAAGTTTGAGGTCAGTAAGATTTGTAATGTTTATTCAGTAAAGATGCATTAAATAGATCAAAAGTGGCAATAAATACAATTGTTACAGGATTTCCATTTCAAATAAATGCTGTTTTTTCACAAAATTAAGCAGCACAACTGTTTTCAGTACTCATAATAATAATAATAATAATAATAATAATTTTTTGAGCAGCAAATCAGCCTATTAGAATGATTTCTTAAGGATCATGTGACACTGAAGACTTGAGTAATGATGCAGAAAATTCAGTGCCATCACAGCAATAAATTGTTTTAATCTGTATTCACATAGAAAAGTTGCTTTAAATTGTAATATTTCACAATATTGCTATTTTTTACTGTATTTTGAAATAAATACAGTCTTGGTGAATATGAGACTTTTCAAAAACATAAAAAAAAAAAAAAATCTTACCAGCCCCAATCTTTTGAAAATAGGTGTATATTAAAGTAATCTGTTGAGTTGTTTTTCAACCACATCTATGGCATGCTGTTGATTACCACATATTATGATTTTGACTCATCTCTCAGTTTGTAAGAAACAAATGGGAAATGGATATGCGGTAATTACAATGAATGTTTAGCAGTTATGCAAACTAGAAAAAAGCACTTTGCTCATAAACATGACATGTTAGCATTATACTTGGTGTGCTAACCAATTGTATTTGTTTAGTTACATGGAGCTGAGGTCTTTAAACTTTACCACAAGAATTACATTCATAAAACAAAAGTTCTTCCACCTTAAAGTAGGCATATTTAGATTTTACTGTTACTTTACTACTTTTACAAACTGAAGGATGAAGTGAAATTATTCAGCATGCCACAGATTCTTTCCATAAAATTTATTGAAAATCCGGAATATTCATTTAAATCTGTGGTAAGATATATATATATGTGTGTGTATATAGTGTGCTTTTGATACATCATAGAAGTTTCATAAAAAGAAATGACGCAGTTGAGCAGTAGCACTGAGGAGTAATGTGTGATTTTGTTTAACAAGCTCTTGTTAAACAAATCGTTGGCATGTATCTTGGCACTAATGGTGTATTTGATGGATTTCTGTCCATAGTTTGGCTTGATATCAATCCATAGAACTACTTCAAGGTTTCATTTAGCATCTGGCCAACCACATGAATCAGAAGGTTTTGGGTTTTGTAAAGTACTGTTTGTGGTTATGTTTCTGCCCAGTTGCTACTATTTATTTACTCCTGATTTTTTTAATTAAAATGTAATCCAGGACCACCTTTACAGGTTAGGCTGAGTAAGTATAATTATTCTGGATTTATAAATCTGTGTTTACCTGCTGTTGATGGGTAGAGATTTGGTTAAATACAAAAGTTATTGCTTTCCTGTTCACTGTCAACTAGTTGTGTGCCTGGTCACCTGGTAAGTTTACGACTTGTATGTGAATCAGTAGTACTTGTTCTCTAAATCATTACTCCTTTTCCTTTTTACAGGGAAAACTTTGAGTTGTTTCAGAATTTGAAATTGCCTATGATCTGTCTATTGTTTTAAGGATTTTTTTTCTTTGCAGTAGAGTGCAGAACTGTTTTGTCCTGTTTAAAAATAATAAAAGCTAGATAAAACCAAATAACCTGTGTATTCTTTGTATATTTGGTCATGAATATATATATATATATATATATATATATATATATGCCTATATTAATTAGGGGTGTGTAACGATACACGCATTCGTACTGAACCGTTCGGTACGCATTACAAACCGAACGATTCGTTGGACTAATCCTATTACATTTGGAAAATAAAAATATAAGTAAGAAATAAGTGTGAAATATAATGTTCTCAGTGCCACTGCGCTCAACGAGGCAGCCCGAACGACGTAACAGCCCGCAAAGAAACACACACTCAGTCAGGCACAGGCTGGACTAGCTCGTTCCTTGCAATATGGCTAGTGGCTGGACAATAATTCAATATCAATATATTGCAATATCATTTTTTCAATAATGCTGATATGATTTTTAACACATTTCCGATATTTTGATACACATTACCGGTATTTCTCATACACTGATTTATTTGTGGCGTTTGACTTATAAACATGAGCACTGCACATTTCAAAATCAAAACGCAGTGCAGGTGTTTTATAGGAATGTGTCTTTGAAGGGAACCAACTGTCTTTAGAAAAAGAAAGTTTCGATGGCATTTTAATTTTATCTGTTAAAGCAGCGTTCATGAGTGCAGCCGTTACCGGGGAAACTACTCTTACTACCGCTCCAAAAGCGCCTCCTGCTGGAGAGAATCAACTTGTATTTTCAATAAGCCCGTCTCCAGCAACATGTGTTTTTGTTGTTGTTGACTCTTTTTTTCTGTTTTCTGCAGCAACTCTGAGCACTTTTCATATTATTTATCCTGGCTGAAACACTTTTGTTTCAATCTATAAGAATAATCAGCCTCTGTTATAGTTTAAAGTTAAATATATTAGGTGAGCCTGAGAGTCTTACATTTATTTGACAGTGATTTAATACAAATAAAAGGTGAACATTAATTTATTTGTACAGTTTTTTTTCTAAAATATTATATAGTTTTATAGGAAGAGGTTTCATAGACTTGGCAAATTCATTTTTCAGAAGTTTGTAGGTACAGACATCGGTTGTGGGCATTCTTGGCAGTTTTTCTGAGGCTTTTCTAAATATTGTTCCTATCGATATCGGAATTATGGGCCTAACGTTAGACGAAAACAAGGAGATATACACACACTCTACAAACTATCCCCGCAGCATTTAGGCAGGCATTTCCAACTGATTCAAACAGGGCAAAACAAATCACTGTAACAAATCATCATAAAAAAAAAAGTAAAAATCAAGGAAATTTCTGGCATTTCTTACTTTTTGCTGTATCGAAAATGTACTGAACCGTGACACCACTGTGTCGTATCGAACCGAACCGTGAATTTTGTGAAGCGTTACACCCCTAATATAATTTTTAAAGAATTTTATTCACGATACAGCACGGCTATGACCGTTTCACCCAACGGTTCTGTGTATCACTGAGCAACACCCTTAGCAACATAAACAATCAATAATATAGCATCAAAACTGTTTCATGAATAATGTAGTTACAGTCATGTTGCATGTCAGGGCTGGAAATAAATTCAGAGGAAATCCTCAAATGTGGAAACATTTACACCGGACTTTATATTTTATTACTAAGCACTAAACACAAAAGCAGACATATGTCTGCTGAACTTCCTGTGCACTGGGTGGAGCTCTGTGGAGATGAAAAGGGTAGAAGCAGTAACTGCAGCAAAGTAGCAAATTGAGGAGAGATGTGACACTTGTCTTGGATATGTAAAAATGTTTAATAAGCGCACCATGAAAGCCTGCCTATTCCTTTGGATTTTATGGGAGCAGACTTTAGGTAAGTTGCTCTGACCTAGACAATGTAGCAATATTGTGTGTGTGTGCTTTAGAAGTATCAGTTCAATTTACTAGAAAAAATGTCAGAATCTGAATAAGCCACGTCATTGTCTCAGGTATCTCAATTCAATTTTATTTAGGCCTAACGGACCTTGTTTGTAAATGTACACTTGCAATAGGTTGATAGATGTGTGGCTATATATACATTTAGGGGCCATTCTACAGAATTGGTGCAAAGTCAGAGTTAGAAACATCTTGAAAAAAATTTGTCTATTCCCACAAATTTTGTATGTATGCTAATGTCTAAGGTACACATTTCTAGTAATTGTGCAGTTAATTCTCATAATATATTTTCAGAAAGTTTTGGAATATTTTTCCTCTCCCCAAATTTGTCACTACTGAAACACAGTGATATATAATTTAATAAGAAGGGTTATATTGACCTATTAGTAAGACCTATTAATAAGATTTTGCTTACATCTACCTTGTAAATATATATTTTTGCTATTTTATTAAAAAGTTTTCAGAGCAGAGGTATATAAATAACAATTACAATTTTAACAATATTTCAAGTGTGATTTATGAGATTTGTTGTAAAAACCAAAGATGTCACTACCGAAACTCCACCAAATGTTTCAGTAGTGACAATTTTAGATACTTTTGGGCCCAGCTCAAAGATGCTAATCAGCACGTTAGCTAGCACAGTTCTGAACAGTTGTACACACATAAAAACTAAATGTTATGGAACAACACCCAAAACAGTGTGCTTACTTGCAGAAAGAAGTTATACATTCCTTAAAGTTACACACAGGAATATTTCCTGGTCATAAGGGGTGTAGTTAAAATCATTCTCAGCCAATGGACTTAAAACACATTGTTTTGGTAGTGACATGAGAATGTGGGACACTTTTTTTTAAACAAAGTTTCATAAATTACAAAGAAAATATACAGTATATATATATATTTTTTTAACTTCAAAAAGATATTTTTTAAAACATCAATGGAATAAAATGCTGAAATTATTCGATATCATTTTCAAAAGTTGAAATTTAGGGGTTAGGGTTCGGGACAGCCACCTCCCAATTGAAAGTACCCAATAAATGATGATTTTATTTATATTAAGCTTACTGGTATTTTAAATGTTATTGTGGGTTTCAATAGATAACAGAAGGATCTTAGTAAGAGTTGAATACTTAAATGCTTTTTTTGTGAGATATTCTGTAGAATGGCCCATAGACATTTTATTTATATGTCTGTGGGACAGTCTGTAGAAAGCAGCTTTTACAGTGTTAAACAGGAAATTAGTAAAAACAAAGGCCTACCTTAATATTCTATAATTTATTAAATATTTTGCTATTCTTATGACACGTTAGCAAAAATATGCCTTCTCAGTAACAATGGTTCATCAGTGAACCAATGTATTTTATCTGTATTGAGCTGGGTAAAAACTTGGCTTAAATTATAAGGCCAACAATGCACATATCAACCAAAACCAGTTGAAAAATATTCCATGCGATGATACACGATTTCATTTTTTTATTAACATTTTATCAAGATTTTTCAGCATCTGAGGATTTTCATTACATCCAAAGGCTTGAGGGTGAATCGGTGGACATAGATTGTGTTGCACAAGCAACTGAACCCCGCCCATCGCTTCTGCACCTGAGACGAAGGTTTGCTCATTCAGAAAGCGTGCTGAACATCTCTGAAGATAAAGTCGTGAGAGCAGATCCAGAGATCGAGGGACGAATCAATATCTCCGGACAGCTGAATTTACGCACTGTTACAATGACCCTTTCTCATTTAAGACCCACAGACACGGGGCTGTATGTCTGCAATTTCTCAGGAAATTCATCAGATCCGTTTGTGGCGACCACAGTTCTCTTTCTGCTTGTAAAAGCTGCAGGTTGGTGAATGCGTTTATTTCATTTTACTAAAGCATATTTTTTTTTTAAAAAAGCCAATGTGGTAAGTGTCAGAAAATGTAACCCTTCCACATTTATTTTGCACGATGTCTGTTTGATTCTTCACAATTTAAACAACTATGTTAACTGTGTGAGGAGGGAAGCACACGTTCAGTAATGTTATCGATATTCCTGCACTGACACCATCAGGTGAGACTAAAACTGAATCAGCATTAAAATAACTCGAGCCCAATAACCATACTATTGCCTTCTGCTTCTACCTGAATTCATCTTGCTTCAAAATAATGTCACAATTGTCTTTTTAGAGCTGCCTTATGACCCCATCAAGCCCAATATGTTGATGGAACAATAAGCCCACATCTGACCACATAATCGGTTTGTTTCAGGCGAGTCGTGCTCCTGTGGGAGGTATTCTCTGCTCATCCATACCATCACAGTAGGAGTGAGTTTGCTCCTACTCTCGGCCATCGCTGCCTTTGTGACACATTATGTAAGGTTCCCCAACAACACAGATGAACACTTCATTTAACATATAACAAGCAATGTAGTATCCTTCTTAATGTGAAAATACCCCTCTTACTCATCCTCAGAAAAAGCCATATGCTCAGCCAGAGCGTCAAATCACAGCTCCAATTTATGAAGACATGTCAAGTGTGAAAGGAAAAGGAAGCAATGCAAACATTCATCGGATCCGTCCACCAGCCCCTGAAACATCTGCTATGCTGGAGAACCTCTACGGATCCCCCAAACAGACAAATGTGGAACAGCATCAGGAAAAAGAGTCATCATAGAAATCAGCTTAGCTGAATTAAGCTATGCAGTATATTGAAATATATCCATTTCCAGGGACATGCTAAAGTCTATAATGTATACAAATATATATATAGTACTGGCCTCACAATATTTAAATTACCATTTGGTCTGTCTTTGTTTTTTGATGACAAATGTGACAAATATATTTTTAAAAGAACAAATATTCTGTTGCCTCACTTAACAAATGCTGTAATTGAAAATAGCAATAAATAGACCAAATTACAAAACTATTTGTAATGAATTATGCTTCAATTAAAAAAAAAAAAAAAAAAAAGTTAATGATTATAAAACCTAAATTAATGGAATGAAACTCTTAAGTTGTTAAAATGGCATTTTTCAATTCTTGTTTTAAATAAGTGATTTTAGCTAAAGCAGGGTGAAATCAGGCTGGATACTTTCTGATAATTTATCATGGGCATTTTTTTGATGTGATCCAGATTGCTACATATGTGTCATCTCGTACTACTAACAACATTTTTCATGACACTGCAGAACACTGCTCCCTATCTGATGTCTTCTAAGAAATGACCAAACCAAATTCATTACAGCCAAGAACAAAAATGCAGTTTATTAATTGTTTGAAAGAAGCTCCATAGTTCAAAACATTTTTTTCGGTGCATGTCAATCACATTCTATGAGGAGAGAAAGAGAGAGAAAACAAAAACATTAAAAGCCACTGACTTCTTAAAATCTCAGTACAGACATATTCCTTAACATTTAAAATCAAAAGGCAAAAGCAATCCAGTATCTCCATCCACACTCATCCCAGTCGCACACACACGCACGCAGAACACAGACAACCTTGAAAGTTATGGGCTACAAAAAAACCCCCACAGTGCTTCAGAATGAGACGTTCATTGGTTTAGGAATACACAGCATGGCGATGTACTGTATGTAAGAAACATGATAAATGGGAAATAAGATGGGGTCGGTGGGGGAGGGAGACAACAGAGCAAAAGGACACACAGAACAGAATCCCTCTAATCCCAATGAGAGATGGGTCACAGAGGCTTAAAGAAGCCCACCCCCCTTGTGCATAGATCATGATCCGTATAAACCAGCTTTTTTTCCCTCTTTAAATCGCTCAATTCGATACAGAAGCCCTGCCCCCAACCCCTCTTTTTAATTTCTCATTATGTAATACCTGCCACAAGAGACAGAATGACAAAGAGGAAAGAAATAGTAATGCACAATGGTCCTGATTTCAACAGGAAGGGACCTCATGTTAAGAAAATACAATA
>JAFVLL020012545.1:0-22250 GCA_021397915.2 Tor tambroides | reverse complement strand
AAATCTTTATGAACAGTAAAGTGTAATCTTATGTTAATGGATAAACAGGTTCTGTTATGACCAGCTAACATTAAAGATGCTCGTCCTTGCCTGTTCTGCTGCGGTCAGTTGCTCTGGTTCCAACAAACTCTTATTGCATTATAAAGGAAGATCTAATCGTACGCCCGCACTTCAGTGCAATAAATAGTTCATTTATATTTCATCTGCTTTAGCCATCAGACCCAGCCAGACCTCACGCAGGGAACGATGCATCCGGTCCAGAGACTCATTATTGTCCTGACTTTTACCAGGTCTAAAGGTGACAATGATTCTGCAATGCAGACGTCGCTGTTGCTCGCTGCAGTCATTTATCACATGTGTGATGTAAGCCTATTCCTTATGAGAGCAAGAGAACATAAAGATGCAATTGAAGGAGTCTGGCTTGATGTGTATATAAATATATGTTATGTATATTATGCAACAATACACAGGCTTTGAAAAAAATGTGAACCCTTCATAAAACTTCTGAATAGTCTACAGTTGAATGTCATCTATTAGAAAATGTGCCAGTTGTTTCTCTACAAAACTATCCACAGTAGCACAGATAATACTCAAGTCAGCTGATCTGTATCTTGGTGCTCAAACTGTCCAGGTTTTATAATCATGACTCCATCTTTTCCTCATTTAGCATTGGTGTTTTAGCAGTTGCAGCTCTTTCATTGATGTTAACTTGGTTCTCTGTGGTCGATTTTTGTGGACACAGGGTCTTCACAGTGAATATTGAGGTTTGTTGTCACTTTGCCGCAGTAGTTCTGTGTTGTTTGGCCACAATCCTTCCTAGTGATTGACGGTCCCTATCATTCACTTTTCTTCTTTTCTGAATAAATTTTGCCATGTTTTGTGTACTCAGTCATAATCCTAAAGATAACCCCAAATAACTGGGCTAGTAAAGATTACAGATGCTCCTGCGTAACAGGCTCCTATAATTTTTGATCATCTGATAGTCACCAATTTCACAGACCACTTATACTAAACACTGCTGAACACAACTCATAACACACTGATAGAGAATATAGACAATAAAAAGATCATTAAAAGATAATTGCAATGTTTGTTTTTCCACTGTAGCCTGCACAAATAATATTAACCCGGATAACGGGTGTTCACATAATTTTGACCAACCTCTGTCTTTAATGTCCTACACTCCTAAAATAAAGGTTTCCAAGGCGTTTCCATAAAGTCTATTTCTGTATTCCATGTGTACAGAAAATACTGTGCACACTAACATCTACAGAAGAAGTTACTTTTAAAAGTAATGCAAGACAATATTGTGTGACTCCATTAAAAACTAATTACGTTAGTAATTACATTAGTTACTTTTTATGGAAAGCAATGCATTATTTTCCTTTTGCGTTACTTTTTCTCATCTGGGCTGGGCTTACTTGTTTGTTTTTAATATAGAAAAGTTATATACTTGACAAATGTAAAAGCCCTTTCAGACCAAAATTGAAATCAATAAGCTTCAGGCTGAAGCTTCTGAATTCACTTCTGTAGAGGGCGCAGTTCATGCTATTTTGGATTGCATGAAGAATAGGATACAAGAGAAGAAAGGTAAACACTCTTCAACAATAAAAAATAGAAACATGTTTATCTGAAGTCATTTTTGCTTATTAATATGGTTGAATTGGATCATCAGAGGTTGCTGCAAAGACACTGGTTAATAAAATGGGATTAAATACATAAAGGATTGTGTTATTTAACATTTAATTACTGCAGAGTTTGCATTTCACTGTTTTAATTCATTTTGAGGAATACTGATTTTGTTTTTGTGCAAGAGAGATGAGTAAATGCGTGTTGACATTTAGTCTGGAACTACAGTAACATGTTCACACAGCGCACACAACGCCTCTGCATTTATTCCCAATTTCTCTCAACATGAGGACAGGAGAGATGTCAGTCAATAAATGGAAAACAAAGTAACTAGCATTGTTTTTTTGAAAAAGTAACTCAGATATTTTCTTGTAAATTAAAAAGTAATGTGTTACTTAGAAAAAGTAATCTATTTCGTAACTCGCGTTACTTGTAATTTGTTACCCCCAACACTGATGGTAGTGTGATATTCCAAACAGACAAATAGGCTTGTTTTTAGGTTGAAAACAGTAATATTATATAGACTTTGGTAAAAGTATTTCATAGCAGCTGAGTAACACCTATCCAATATGAAGGAATGATACATGATGATATTTGCTGAACATGAGAATAGCAAGCAATAACTTGATTCCCATAAGATGGCAGATACTGAAAGGGTCAAACTGAACATGATTTTCTCAGGGTTGAGACTAATGTGCAAAAAAAAAAAAAAAAAAAATCAAGCTTTGAATCAAGCTGAAGGGAACTGTACCAAGCCAGACTGTGTGTGGATGTGTGAATAAGGCCGGGGTCATTTCAGACCCAGTCAACCATGGTTTTACTGCACTGCACAATTTAATTGTCAATTTAATGTAAAGCATCATCGTAAAAATCACTTAAAAACAACCACTAAAGTGGTCTTCAGACTCTTCAAACATCACAGGGTTTATTGCAGAATAGCAGGCGCTTGCATATAACTGCAAATAAAGTTGGTAGTGTATTTAAATTGACTAAAGGCTAACAACACTCGAAGCTGACTGCGGCGTTAAATATTACTTTTCTAGATTAGCCCAGAATCCTCATCTAGATGCTGAATCACTCTAACTAACATAAAAAGTACGCATGTGACAAATCATGTTTATGTGGAATCATTTATCAATTATTCAGCAGTGCTTTTTGCTTAGCAACTGTCTATTCCCAGCAAATCCCTGGAATAACAAAAGATAAATGCAGGGCTGCACGTGAAATCAATAATTTTGACATTTGCATCACATAACCATCTCCATATGTTTAGCAAATGCATTTTTATCTCACGTTGGCAACGCTATAGATTAGGTTTGGTATAGGGTTTAGTGTAGGTGTACACTATTTTTAAACATTTTTTTAATTATCATTATTATATAGATTAAGCATTACCTTTTTAATTCGTTTCTACTGTGAAAACAACACAACAACCAGCATAATAAAGCATAGACAGATTCACATTCATACGTTTCATATAAAACTGACTCTCTGAATATTTCATGTTCTGAAACATGCAGGAGGAAACATAATATAATTTTGCTGAAATGTCGCCCCAGGCACAAATTTCCAACGAATGTGGATTGATGACATTACTTTAAACACTACGACATACATGATGTCACACACTGTCAATTTTAATAAACAATACAACACACAAGAAAATATAATTCATTCAGAATGTGACAACGCACCATCTTCTCCAGTTTTCCTCTATTGGTCTCACATCTTCTCGTCAGGTGAATTCAGCAAACTTCACAATGCAAGCAAACACACTGAGTCAGAGATTGCATATTCTACCCGACTTAAAAAGCCTTGGCATCCATCTAAAAAGCTCTATGATGAGGAGAATGTAAAAATGCAGATCAAGACAAGACAATTTCATTCAAAACAAAAACAGGGTGCACAAAAAAAAAAGTTTAGTGAGATTATAATATGCTTAATTCAGACATGAAATGTACACTGAATTATAGAATGACTCATAAGAAGGGACCATATTTTTTCCCCAAACTCTATTTATTTATTTATTTATTTATTTATTTATTTTATTTTTTTATTTTATTTTATTTTTTTTTTAATTCTGTTTTGTTTTTTGATTTTTCAGTTTTAATTTTTCTGGATTCAATTTTATTTTTTTTTATTTTTTTCTGAACTCTATTTAAATAGGTAAATAAAATTTTATTAATTAAAAAGAATTTCTAATTAACTGAAATCATGAAACTTATAGAAGTTAACAGCAATTTATTGAAAGTTTAACAAAAAATCTATTTTTAGGGCCCAATGAAATATGTTTAATTTTTTTCTTTATTATTATTATTATTATTTTTCACATTCCATTTTAATGGTTTAATGAAATTTTAATAGTCAAGCTTTTTATTTATTTATTTTGTTTGTTTGTGTTTGTTTGTTTTTACAATAATAGGCCCCTATGAAATGTTTAGTGTTTTTTCTCCCCAGAAAATCTGTGTAATGTACTTTAAATTTTCTGGTAATCAAATGATGGCATAAAGCATTATTTCATTTTATTTTTAAATCAAATGAAAATTAAACAAAGCATTTTATTTTTCTAAACAGAGGTTTACCGTTACAATTAAAACAAAGGAGAAAATTTGTGTGATTATTCCTAAAAAACAAAGTTTTAATAATATTTTTGGTAACACTTTATTTTACGATAACACCTATTAGTTGCTCATTAGCATGCATATTATTAGTGCAAATTAAGCACATATTAATGCCTTATTCTGCATGACCTTATTCTACATCCCTAATCCCACTCAATACCTAAGTTTAACAACTACTTTACTAACTATTAATAAGCAGCAAATTAAGAATTTATTGAGGGAAAAGTTGTAGTTAATAGTTAACAAGCGTTACTTATTCTAAAGTGTTACCGTATTTTTTATTATTAGTAGTAGTAGTATTCTGACAATTTCTTCAAGTTAAACCAAGCTTTTATTTTGACATGACTGTAGTTTTTCCTCGAATGAAATGGTCAAATACTCTTGAAGTGACTCTCAGAGCAATTCTGGAGATGTTGTTCATGTATTTATGTCCTCATTTAGTGAGACGACAGACACTGAAATCATTGCAAGCGTCACATGCGCTTAAGCAGGTGAAAGTGCACGTCTGCGCTGTTTATTCACACAGAGACATGCAAAACATGCGGGATTCATATTTAAGTCTTTTTGCGGTTTATTATTCACAGACGCTAGTCCATAATCGCCATTTGATTTACATTTACTAACCTACTTTTGATTTATTCATTAATAATTTGGCAAATTCCATTTTTATGACTGGATTTTGCGATTCTGTCCACGTTTTCTGCATCATGGAAATCATAGGGCCATATATAAGCAAACCTAGTTTGCCAGATCCAGTCCTACTAACTGTGCCATGTTAGTAACAAGAAAAGATCCTACAGCACTTACTTGATATTTTACATCTGATGCATTGCCTTTTATGAGACATTTATAAGTATCATTTTAAGTTCCTTGCTGTGGTTGCTGCATAAGCACAGAATCAACACTTAAGACATTTGTCTGCTGTTTTCTCCCTGGGTATTTACACTCATGATAAACATTCACTTGATTTAAGTAAGGCATAACTGGTTTCCCTGTCTTTTAAATGAGGAACAGCTCTCATGTACAGCTGTGTTCTGTAAAATTCACTGCTTTCTAACAGGTCACCTGACAAGTATTTTCTGAAGTGACTGTTTAAGGCACATTACACAAGCTCCAGTCGCAACTACATTAGCACTGATTAAAACGCCATTAAGCTAACAACGTGCCATTCTGCTCTAATTAAAGCGCCTGTGTTTCATGATCATGTTACTGCACACTTTGCCCTTCCAGCTCCTAAATCTACCTTATGATCCACACAAAACACTACAGCTGAGGAATTGTGTCAAGATACTCCCACTGGCCAGTCTTTAACCCTTTCTTCACTACTGATGGACTACTACAACACTTCCCTGCCATTGACAGAATTTTCTGGCTTTCTGTGTTATACGGTAGGGGGTGCTGTTACGCATCTTCTGAAAGAGTACAGAATCTCTGGACCAAAACAGACGAAGAAGCAACAGAAACAAGTGACTGCATATGAAATGATACAGGAAGTGGTTTAGGACTGTGAAGCTTTGGGGGTGTTGATGCAAGTGATTTAATCCCTCTACTGTATGTTTTGATCATCATCCTGAATCCGATCCGGACATAGTCTTTCACAAAAACATGATTTGCTCAGCTTTTTGTTTAAAATGGTGAAGCCAATCAGCTGAGCTGTAAAATGTCATGTCATGCGACTAACGTCTCAGAAGCCACAGGATAATGATGTCATGAAGACAACTCTGATTGGGTGAGGACAATACAAGACCTTCCCTAGTGACTATCCTTTATTACTATCATCTCCTCAGAATACATGGCTACACTGTAAAAAAATAAGTGTAATATTAACTGTAACATCTTGTAAAAACGCTACTGAAAAAAAAAAAAAAAACTGTTAATAGGTTAACAGTAAGTTCCCGTACTATATACAGGGAAAAACTGTAAAAGATCAAACCAGACATTTCATGTCATTTTACAGTAAAATGCTGTTAATTGTACAGTTTTTAGAAGTAAAAAATAACAAATCAATGTATAATTTAGAGTCAAAAACTTTAAACTTCCCTGCGTGACACTCTACATTTGAAAGTATTTTGTTTAAATAACAATTTCATTGTTCAATGAAAGTTTATTGCATTATTTAAGTATTGTGTGTTACCATGATGGTGTTTGTGTTTGCATGAATGACCTTGGCTTGTGGCGAAGCTACTTGTGATGAGCTTTGATTCTTCATGTGGTTTTCTCTTTTATCACCTGCATTATTATGGTGGTTGTCAGTATGTTAAAGGTACAAAACAGATTTTAATAGCAGTGTGTGTTGTTGAATTTAGTGGTTTACATTCAAATTTCCTTGTTTGTAAATTACAGTTTTATACTGTAAATTTTACAGTTTTGTTCTGTAAATGTGTTTACAGTTTTTCTGTATTTTTTACAAAATTATTCTGGCAACCACAGCTGCCAAAATTATTTTGTAAAAACTACAGAATTTTTTTTTTTTTTTACAGTATAGGCTGTGAAAACAGAAAAAAGTGTTAAAGTTGAAGTGTTGTTTTTTCTGTTTTCACAGCCTTTAAAAAAGACATACATGTAGATGTTTGTGAAAGATGTTTCCTCTGTTTTGGAGGGATGATCATTTTTAAATCATACCCTATTTTTTGCATCAAAATTTGTTAATACTGTACTATAGTTAGGGGTGGATAATTTTATCAGTTGTTTATTATTCATGCAACAATATATTACTGTTATAGTTTTTATTAATAACCATTGCTGTATAGCTGATAACTTTGTCTAGTGCTCTCATGAATGTTTATAAAATCATTTGTGAAAATGTAACTACTATACTGAATGACATAGCATAGACTTCTTCATGGCTAGTGTTTGCATATTTCATTTCATTTCATTTCATTATGTAACCTACTTGTTCGACAGATCTGTGTACTAGTGTTAAATGCTGTTTTTGACAGATTGATAACGTTTCTGACAGATAATATCATGATATTTTTGCATTTCCCTTACCGAATGTCGTATCCTGACAGCAATAACCTGTCCATGGGCTTTTTTGATTACTGTCAGTTTGAGTGCCGGTGATGCAGTGTTGCCAGATATTGCTATTAAAAACGAAAAATAAATTAAAATAAACCGAAATTTTCAAATATTTTGCAAATAAGATAAGATAAAGATATCACTGACCCTAAACTTTTTAGCACATTTCTATTCTGTTGCTAGGGTGTTCTGGATGATTGTTAGGTGTTTTCTTCCTGTCACCGGCATGTGATATTACTTTAATTACCAGTACAAGACACTAGGAAAACAGGAGGTATGAACTATAAATGTCACATTAACATTTCTAAAATCATTCAGCTGCTGGTTACCATTGACTTCCATAATATGAAAAAAACCCCAAGTATTTTTGTGATTGTTGTTTAACATTTTAAACATGAACTATTCTTCAATTTCCTAATTTTTTACTCAGTCTTAATTGTTCAGTGATTTGCTAATGAACTGTGGACTGGTCAGCTCTTAGAGTTCTGCTATTGAATATCAAATTAAAATAATATCATATACTGCATGCTGCACAAAATTTGTTTAATGACAAAATGTGTCATTAAAACTTTATCATGTGATATTTCTACAAATACACATACATATACATTTTTTTGTAGAATTTCACATGAATACAAATTTTGTTTGGTAATGTAAAAAGCCAAGTGTTACTCAGTCATTCGAACTATGAAATGAACACTAGTAATATTGGTGCTGGACTAACAAACACCACTTATTAAGATGTAATGGCACTAACTGATTTTCTTTTTTCTTTTTTTAATGCATGACTCATAAACAGGCAGCAATACCAGTGCATTTCTGGCTTAGCTTTTCACTAAATCCTCACTACTGTGTCTATTGCAGTGTAGTGTGTGCATGCACCACAATCCAGGCCTCTATTTTACCTCTCGATCGATCTCACGTGTCAATACACCAAGTGAAAGTAATTGGGTCTTTTGAGGATGGGTGTAAGTTTAATTATGTTGACTGCTCGGATCGATATTTTGCGGGCATCATGCAAGGGACAGACCTTTCCAGATGTCGTTTGACGAGGCATCAGCAAACGCATAAAAATATCTGAGATGGTGAGCAACCGTTATTATTATGATGATTTTCATGTTGGGGTTTGCCGAGTAATTCGGTGACAATTCTTCGGTAAAAGGGCTAAGTTAAGTCCACCGTTTGCCTCCAGGAGAGCAGACGTGTTTTATAATGAGAGAACGGTTTTATTTCTCCAGAGGGAACAGCCATTAAATTGAAACACTGTTCATCTGACACTGAAAGCCATTCACGTCTCGTCGCACATAAATAGACTACTTTGCGCAATTTTATCTCTTGTGTATTTCTCTCTTCTGGCCTGATTTGAAGTGTGAGCCCACATTAGAGGAGTTAGTAGATATTTGCATTGCTACAAAATGTCAACATGCTCTGCTGTTAATGTTAACTAACTGTCAAACAGCTTTATGTGAAAAAGAAGCGTCACCATTGGGATATTTGTTCAAGAATGATCAAATCAAGAAGGTCTTGTGTTTGATTTCAGAGCCGTAAATTTCATGTGACTTTTCATTAAAAGAATCATACTTGTGAAGCATAATGGTTATGGCATCAAATCAAGTCCTGTGCTAAAATGGCACATGAATGCAGCATCATGGTGACTTTCATACTTATAATAAGAGCATCATACCACGAGTGTGCGAGATACGGTGAGTTACAGCTGAGGTGAAGCGAGCAACGACCCAGGAAGCGCAGTCTCTCATCTGTCTCCTGAAATCTCTCACTCATCGCTCGGCGCTCTCAGAGGACAGCCTTACGTGAGGATGATGTCATTCAAAGGTGACAGCACTGAGAATTACCTGTGAAAATATTATATTTATATGGATGAGTTCCCGTGTGACTGACAGTGCCATTTAGAGGCATTCAGTCAGCACACACTGCGTGTTTACATTTGCTCACTTTTATTGGCGTGATCCAACCAAGATACTGAAAAGAACACATTTACTTAGCAGGCTGATGAGAAAAAATGCTGATAATATACACCCTAAGGTAGAAAAATGTTCTGGCAGAAAATTACCAATCAGATTTTTGTTACTTGAAACAAAAAGAAAAAAGAAAATAAAAATAGAAATAAAATAAAAAACAACTAAAACTGACAAAAACTACAAAGTTAAAAATCAACATACAAAAGAAAAACAATATAAACTAACAAAACAATAACAACAATAATAGCAATAACAAATATATAGAGACTTTTAACTCACTATATGATAAAAATTCTAAAATTATTTCAGGAGAAACCTTTCTAAAAATGTCCATTAATATATTTTCTAAATAAAAATGTCATCTAGTATTTTTTTTTTAAATGGACATTCTATTAAAATGTTTTACACTCAAAAGATTCTTACATAAATCACAAAATGGTTTCTCTTCCCTTTTCAATAAATAAATGAACGAGTGAGTTTTGTGTGACCTATTCACCTATTGACCTATCTTGTATATACAACCTGGTCAAATCTATTTTCAAAATAATAAGAGTTAATTCCATGATTTGGAATGTACATGTACTGGGTTGTCAAAATGCCTTAAAAAAAAAAATCAAGCACAATACAATGCAATGCACAATTTAAAATACAGGTGAAACACCTGTGGAAAATCAATACAGAAATACTTTACTAAACAGTAAAACTGTACCAAAAAGGCATTTTAAATCTCTAGCCAGATTTTACAATTAAAAGACAATGACAGCAGTTATAATCAATTCTTATTCTCAATAGAATATCAAAAACTAAACTAATGACCACTCTTGGTTATGACGCAGGTTGAGTGTTTAGAAGAACCCATAAATGTCCTTATTTAGGCTGGGAGGAAACACAGTCCAGGTCCCAGAGCAGTTCCTCAGAAATGGAGCACATGCAGCTATCTAATCTAGGAGCTTGTTGTTTGATGCTCAAGGACATCATCACCTCCACCCATATTGAAGAGAAGGGTGGAATTTAATTGAGAGCACCATTTAAGAAAGTCAGAGAGCTCCGGCAATGTCAACACGCAGCTATGTCAACGTAGCACACAATCCCATGAGTCTCTTTCTCAAGTCATCAGGAGCAGCATGATATGTTTGTTTCCAACTTTTGTCCCGAGCACATTTTTGATGCAAATGTCTTGGTGGCAGAGCACGAGGTGAGAGGACTTGTCAAAGTCACAGGAGAAAGTGGGGTTATCGTAAAAAACAAACACGCAGACCACAAGGGCAATTACTGCCTTAATATACCGTTTTCCCCTCAAGACACACATAACCTCAATGCTAGATGATTGCCAGCACAATATGAAAGAAGCCATCTCGAAGTCACCTTTCCGTAATGAAAAGAAGAAAGAAGTCAATGATGAAAGCACAACATACCATAGAAAAGATGTTAAAGCTATGAGGTACAATAATGCAAAATATAGATCTCTTTTGATGGCAAATCATTTTGTGTGATCTGCTGCATATTCCTTATGCCACCAAAACTGTGAAGAACTGATGTATTCATTGTAAAAAACGAAAATGTCGACGCTTATAAAATCAAAAGCCTGAAATGTCATTCCCTCAGACTTTTAATATAAAAATGAATGTAACCTGTATTCAGTTGATCACTAGGGCGGTGAATCATATGGCGATTTCCATGCCACGGAAGGAAAAACAGGGAAACAAAACAAAACTTCTTTAAAAACAAAACAAAAACATGGAGAGAAAACGCCGCTTACTTCTTGTTTGGGTTCCTGTATTCTGTTATGCTTCACAGGGAGCAAGGAGAATGCAGGAGACGAGGAGAACAATCAACATTCCTTTTAATGAAGACATCGCCCGGAAACATGTAGTACAGGGGTGAGACAATCAATACCAGAACTCAGAATAAGGGACAGACAGGAACTTACATACTACTCAAACTAAACAGGATAACTAAACACAGCTGGACATGAATAAACCAATCATGAACTAATAAGAATAGGAACTACCAAATAAGGACAAGATAGGAACACAACGGGAACACAAATGTGGGCACCCTGGAGGCTGGTGCAGGACAGGAACACAAAGGAGGCCTCCAGGGCAGATCAGGCAGACCCGGGCGGCCATGGCGGGTCAGGAGACTCAGGAGGTCATGGCGGTGCAGGGAGCTCAGGAGGCCATGGCGGTGCAGGGAGGACAGGAGGCCATGGCGGTGCAGGGAGAACAGGAGGCCATGCCTGGACAGCCTCCCCTCAGCCTGGCCACTACAGCCGGAACCCTACTCCCCCCCCCCAAATTTCTTTGAGGAAACTTATGGGATCAGGAGCCCTCCCTGGGCTAAAAATAGAGACAGGAGCCCTCTCAGGGTTATCCACAGTAACTTGAGCCCTTACTGGGCTGGGCACAGAACCTGAGGCGTCCTTCGGGGTGCTCTCTGGAACCGCTTCTGTCGAGGCAACTGGAGAAGCAGGCAGCTTTGGAATGGCCGCCATGGCCATTACAAGAGAAGCAGTCCACTTCCTCATAGGAACCCCAACAGACATGACAAGACTGACAAGACCGACAAGAATGGTTCCCGTGGATAATTTTTCTGGTAACATGACTTGACTCCGGTCTGGGGCTAGAGCCTGCACTGGAGCGAGCTCTGGGGCTGGAGCCGACACTGGAGCGAGCTCTGGAGCTGGAGCCGACACTGGAGGGAGCTCTCGAGGAGCAGTCACTAGAGGGCGCTCTGGAGCTGGATCCCACGACATCCCCTCTTACTCCACCAGCATTCCTAGGGGCACATGTGAGGTGGATGGCGGGCTTGAGTGAGCCGCAGACGGCGGCGTGCTTGAGTGAGCCACAGACTGTGGCGGGCAGGACTTCGGAGCCGCGGACGGAGGCGGGCAGGACTTTGGAGCCGCAGACAGCGGCGGACATGACTTCCCCGCGAACGGCGAGCTTGAGAGAGCCACGGACGGCGGCGTACATGACTTCCTCGTGAATGGCAGGCTTGAGTGAGCGACGGCTGACAGACCTGACTTCATATCGGCTGGCTGACTTGACTGACGAGTGGCCAGCAGGCTTGGGTTAGCCGAAGTCGGCGGGCTGGACAGAGGAACAGTCGGCAAACTTGACTGATGAACAGCTGACAGACTTGACTGACGAACTATCGGCAGTACTGACGACGGGCTGGTTCTGGCTCAGGCCCAGACACTCCCCAGAGGAGGTCCACGGGACGATGGTGGTTGACCCTGAGCCAGAACAGAGTGTTGATGGTGGCGTCGTCCAGCGCCGTCACTGCGGCGAGCCCGCAGAATTCCTCGGCGTACTCGAAGAAGGGGAGATCTCTACAGGCTAGGGTGGTGAATCATACGGCGATTTCCATGCCGCGGGAGAAAAAACAAGGAAAAAAAAAAAATTCTTTAAAAACAAAACAAAAACATGGAGAGAAAACGCCGCTCACTTCTTGTTTGGGTTCCGGTATTCTGTCACGCTTCACGGGGAGCAAGGAGAACGCAGGAGACGAGGAGAACAATCAACATTCCTTTTAATGAAGACATCGCCAGGAAACATGGATTACAGGGGAGAGACAATCAATCCCGGAACTCAGAATAAGGGACAGACAGGAACTTATATACTACTCAAACTAAACAAGATAACTAAACACAGCTGTACATGAATAAACCAATCATGAACTCATAAGAACAGGAACTACCAAATAAGGACAAGACAGGAACACAATGGGAACACAAGTGACAATCATAATGCTGTTTAATTTAAAGCTAGATTTGAGACATATAACTTTGTCTGGTTGTCATACTAATAACTAAAAACATGGGGTGAGTTACGAGTCAGGATCTATTATATCCTACTATATGCAGTGGAAGAAGCTTGCAAAGAAGAGTTTGGAAAAAGGAAAATGAAAATCCAGCATAAACCAGCTTAAATTGGTCCAGTTGGATTTATGCTGGTTAAAGCTGGTATAGTGCTGATATATTGCTGGCTTAGCTGGTAGACCTCTTAAGCAAAACTGATCGGGTGTAGCTAGTCCACCAACACCCTTATTTCCCATGCTGGTCCCAGGCAAAACAGCATCCCATGCTGGTTAAAACATGCAAAACATACTTTATGCTAGTGCCCGGACCTGTAATAAAACACGAATAAACATAGTTCACATCGCATCACAACTGCTAGGTGCACAAAATAACTGAATGTTGGTAATGATTTCTAAACCAGTTACTGCTTTAG
The DNA here is from genome assembly GCA_021397915.2 of Tor tambroides. Classification (NCBI taxonomy): domain Eukaryota; kingdom Metazoa; phylum Chordata; class Actinopteri; order Cypriniformes; family Cyprinidae; genus Tor; species Tor tambroides. The sequence continues at coordinate 8,768 of JAFVLL020012545.1, read as the reverse complement.
TCTATTTGCCTGGTCTGTTTGTATGAATAGTATTGCCAAGTTATACTTTCCATCGTTATCTGATATGAATAGCAATCTGGTGTATAGTTAGCTTTACAAAACGTTTCTAAGCTTACCTGCTCCTAAGACAATTCTTTCAGATATCTGTCTTTCGTTATTTGGAGAGTTTTGATGTTGTTTGATGTCTTAGTCTCCTTCTTTTGGTTTTAATGGCACCTGGCAAACCAACTTACAGGTGGTTTTGATGTTGTTGACAGTCGCGCTGATTAAGCAAACATCAGATTCATCCGCGCAGAACAGCAGAGCCGAAGCACAACCCTCGTCATGACCAAAACAATGTTCCTCCACGAGTAGCTTGTAGTTTTGCGCTTCAACCGCTAGAGGGTTATTTATTTTATTAATTTTATTTATTTATTTTATTTTTAAAATAACATTATCACTCAAAATGTATTGGGATTTAACTTGAACTCAAATATCTAATGATAACATTTTATAACATTTTAAATGTTGACATATTTTGCTAAGATGCCATTTTTTACATATAGTTTTTACTTTTAATGTACTGTACATAAATGGACCATATTTAGACAGGTTATGAACTCTGTTTTCAGACAATAGACTATAACAAAAACACCTTTGAAGCTCACTTCTTTTTCAGAAGGGTTAACATATGTAGATTACATATACAAATTTTATTTGGATATTTTATATATGTTGTAAACAAACATATCTTCATTTATTCAGATAATGTATGTAGGTGCTAATAATGTATTACCTTAAAAGCAACATATATGGATATCAATGTACTGTATGTCATGTATAACATTTCTGTATGAACATGCTTAGAAAATAAAAATTTTGATCAATTAACAATTTGTAATCAAATTGTAATCACACATGATGAGGTAAGATCTTAGAGAAACAGATGTGTTTGAAGAATAGCCAGTACCCACACACCCTCATGGATCAGAGAGCAATGACAGATTTATACAAATAAAAGGCCTGAGCACTCCAGGAAAGCATTGTGTTATCGCTTTCATTCTCATGCTTTCACGGCCCTGTTCTGCTCCGAGGGCTGGATGCAACGCAGTCAGTGTTTGAAGAACAAACAGATCCCGTCCTCCTCTTATCTCTAAATGTCTTTTTAAACACATCACATCTCCTCATAGGCTCTTTAATAAAGCAGAAAATGCATGCTTCATTTTAGCTCCCTGCTGAAAAATACAGCATAAACACCATGAATTTCATGTTGGACTAGGCTGGTTTATGCAATATTTGAGTTTGTTTTTTATTTAATATTTTGTAATTTTAGGGGACTTTATGGTATTATATTTATGCATAGTTGTAATCCATTTATTGAGAATAGATCTGAATATTTCAAATCATATATCTTGAGTTTGGTATCTTTTTAAAGACGACACTTGGCAGATTACTGCTGAAGTAAAAAGGTTAAAAACAACAACAAAAAAGGGGAAATTTAAACATTTATAGAAATCTAAGTTTATTTTCTACTCTAAAAATCCAAGAAAATCAAAGCCATAAATAAACAAGTTGTGTACCAAATTTGAGGTTGATATCTCAAAAAATAAGCTTTCAGTAAGAATATTTTGGGTGGGCAAGGTACCAAACATTTAATTTCCTTTCATTTCCAATGTGCAGTCAAGTGCTTTTTTTCCATGTTTTTTACGATGAAGTAAAAAGTTCTAAAGAACCAAAACGTAAAATTGTTCAGTCAGAATTGACCAAAGAGCAGCAGAGGGTTAAACTAGTAAATTTTTAAAAACTATTTTTTAGCTTCTTCTGGCATGTACAGTATGTTAGGAATGCTGAAAGTGTGTTATTTTGTTTACTGTCCCAATATACTTTCTTGGGCCAGTAAACAACAAAAAGTACACCTTCCTACCTAAAGGGTCTATTAGTACCTAAAAGGTACAAAAGTGTGCCTTATAAAAAGGTACCTTCGAAAACTCAAATTTTGAGTTACTATAAGGTCTGTAAGGAGGTTGTAGGCACCTCTGCACCTTGTAAAATGACACGACATCTTTACAAACAAATACATTTCAGCCACACACACTGTTTCTCTGCCAGTTGTGCAATAGCAATGCCATGCCTCTTCCTTATAAAGGTCCAGCATTCTCTCTGCATGCTGATATAAGCAGCTTCATCAGGGCTGAGTGAAATGCACTGCAGTTCTTCTCCTCTCCTGCTGTGATCAAACAGGATCGGGTGATGAAGGGCTTCACAGAGATGCAGCGCTGCTCTTAATTTCAGGCGTCCGTGAAGGTGAAAGTGCATGAGGACGATCAGTTTAGCTCAACCCCCCCAAGCGGCCCACCTCACCCGAACCTCATCTATCACAGACACAATGCTCTGCCTCCAGTAATGATGTATGGCCAGAGAGGTCAGTGACAGGTCATCGTGAGGGCCATTGATCAGCGGCAGGAAACGTCCAGTCATTAGGACACGGATGACAGGTGAGCCTCAATCACTGGACATAAAATGAAAGAACTGATTGTCTAGTTCAAGAAATTTTGGAAGCGAATGGTTCGAACTGTTTTAACTGTTTTAAGTGTTAATTTGAAACACTCATATTCACAATGCAGACTACATACAAACTACACTTTCCATGTTGCTTCCTCAACACCATTCACACTGCATCATAACGAGCATCGTAAACAGTCAAAATCTAGTCTATTAAAGTATGCTTTAACACTTGTGTGTCAATTCAAAAAAGTTACACAGAGGACAAAAAAATGTCTGTGTAAAACACTGGGACAGTTTTTTTTTTTTTTCAACCAACATCAGTCCTAATCAAACTACCAAAAATTCACTGACTTTCAGGAATTCTTTAAAACCTTTTAGAACCCTTTAAATGCCTGTTTAATGCTTCCACTGGGTTTGTTTGTTTGTTTGTTTGTTTATTATTTTCCATATACTACATGCTAAGTAGAATTTATTTTGGATTATTTTGATGTATTTTTGTTCAAATGTTAGGTTAAAAAAAACTACCATTCACACACAGATTTCTCTAATACCAATACATCCACGAGATTAGAATAACATAACTTCAATTGAATTCAGCAGAATCAGAAAACAGGAAAAAACAGTATTTTCTCCATATAGGCCAAACCTCAGAGAACAGTTCAATTGAGTGGGAAATAATAAAAATTAAAATTAAAATAAAATATAAAAAATGTTGAAGCAATTGCCAACAGAATGAATGCCAGTCGACAAAGATTTTATGCTTAAATGGGTTTCAGTATGCACTTTTTTTGTCTTCAAGTGTATTTTGTCCTGTTTTTTTTTTTTTTTTTTTTTAGTAAAATAGATTTATGAAAGGAAATAACAATGAAATATACATTTTTGAAAAAAAAATATATATATATATGCTGTTTGCATTGACGCAGCAAAAAAACAAAACAAATTAAATTAAATTAAAATTATGTGAATAAAAATCAGATAAAGACAAAAATGTCTCTAAGGCATAAGGGTTAACACAGATGTATTTTCATCACATCTTCCTCTTCCAAACTAGACAATGCCTGTCTCCATCATGCAAGGCCAGTTTATGGCCAGCATACTCCTCCGCTTTACCAGACTGACTCATTTGAAATGTGCCGTGAGGTTTAAATTAGGGAAGACACTTTTACACAGAGGAGAGGAGACAAAAAATACAGCAGCACCGTCCATTAGCCAACCTATCAATCATTTCCCACAGGGATCCTCTTCAAACTGCTTTATTTATAACTCCTTCCGAGGCAGAGTTAAGAAAGGGATGAGCGCTTACGGAGAGCGAGCTGCGAGGATCCCATTTACATTTGTGACCATTAGGATTCACAAGATAACAGAGCCATTCCACGTGCGAGAACAGCCTTTCTGTGAATTTCACTGGCAATTAAGATGAGTTGTAAATCACAAGGACAGGTTACTTCACGAGTGTTGATATTTTACTCAGGTGAATATGTTTTCCTCCAGTAAACTCAAATGAGAGGCAGCAGATAAGAGTGGCTAATGAAATTCCTCTGTGGAATAACAGATAAGTGGAGCATACAGCCATGCACACAGAAACCTGTTCAGTCTGGCATTAGTCTGCCGGTTAGTCCAATTAGAAAAAGACAAAAGATGATCATAGTGCTTTATAAAAGCTGATTAACATTCACGTCCTTGAAAGAGCACAGTTACGCGTTATTGCATCACTAGACAAAGACGCAATAATGACTACTAGCTGAGAAACGTGATGTCCGATCATGCAGTTCATTTTTTATTTTTTATTGTTTGTCTGCATGACTTATTCATTTCATCGGTGCATCAAAGCACATGTGAGCCTTACAGAATTTTTCTCCAACAGCAATACATATAAAATACATACAAAATAATTTAAAAAACATACAAAATACATGTTTCAGGAGAAGCATTACTGCAATATGGAGAAATGTTCTGTACAGTCAATTCCTCAAACAGATCACAGTAATAGGCCACATTAATTTTTTTCACATCTATTTTGCTCCTCAGGTTTTTCTGGTTTACATGTACTCTCCATTTACAGCTGCTCTAAAACAACATTTTTGTTTGATTGTTTGTTTGTTCGTTCGTTCGTTCTTTGATAATTTTGGCTGTGTTAATGCAATTCTAATATTTCATCCTCATTTTCTTTCATAAATCTATTTTACCCTATGCACAAAACATATTTAATGCAATATTTAACCCCAGTGTCATTTAAGGATAAAGTCATGCATTTATTGTCAATTGGCTTTCATTCTATTGGCAATTGTCCACACAATGGCATCACTTTTGGAGGTTTGGCCTATGAAGCAAATTGTGTGTGTGTCAATGGTAGGTTTGGTAAGTGTGTGCGTGTGTGCGTGTGTGCGCGCACGTGTGTGTGTGTGTGTGTGTGTGCGCGTGTGTTTTTGTGACAAATGAGGACATAAATTTGTATAATGGCACAGGAATGACACAGGTATTACAAGGTGAAGGTGACTATTGAGGACATTGCCCCATGTCCCCACTTTTCAAAACGCTTATAAATCATACAGAGTGAGTTTTTTGGGGAGAAAGTAGAAATGCACAGTCTCCTGTGAGGGCTAAGTTTAGGTGTAGGGTTGGTGTAGGGCAATAGCACATACAGTCTGTACAGTATAAAAACCATTACGCCTATGGGACGTCCCCACTTTTCACAAAAACAAACATGAGTGCGTGTGTGTGTGTGTGTGTGTGTGAGACTTATCCTAGAATAATATAATAATAATAATCTGCTTAGCATTTAGTATATGGAAAATATTTGATTTGTTCACAGCCCAGCCTGTCTGCTTTTCAGCTCTGTCTCACTGCTCAGGTGAACAACACACTTTCATTAACCCTAAACACAATCACACAGACACAGAGGTCACACTTCCAAATCTCTGCTTCAAACATCCATCTGTGTGTGTGTGTGTGTGTGTGTGTGTGTGTGTGTGTGTGTGTGTGTGTGTGTGTGTGTCTGTGTGTGTGTGTGTCTGTGTGCTTAAGAAAGAACAGTGACATTATGTAAACAAACTGGCAAATTAAGGGATAAAATATTTTTTGTTAGTTATGATCAGGACCGATGTCGGTAAAAAAAAAAAAAAAAAAACAGTGGAAGCAGGAAAAAATTTATATATAATATTTTTATGACTGTTTTTTGACACAGATGTTTTTGTCCTCTAAGGACCTCTGTGACCTTTTTTTATATTGACGCACAATTACTGATTTAGATCTTGCAGCATTATTGAGATGCTCCATTAAATCTCGCAGGTTCACAATTATCTTCAAAATGTTCAGCACAAGCCACTGCTAAAAACTGAGCTCGCTGATATGATTTTAAACAGAGCTCACATCCAAAATATTCAATTGTCTCCACGCACGCCTCACTTTTCTATTTATAACACAATTTTGTCAGTTTAGCAAGCATAGATAAGTCAGCTGCGATGCACAAATCACTGGTGTGTACTTGCTAAACCTCACAAAATGCATCTTCAAATATTACAACAAAACACTGTGACCCAGTTCTCCAATGCAATTTGATGAAATCAGGAGCTTAACACAGGGTTAATAGCACTGGCTGTATAATTAACATAGGGCTGTAATTTGGAGTCCAAACTGCTTTACATGGCATTGTAACAGACCCTCTAGTGACAGAACGGCTGCTCTTTATTTCCTACAAGATCTGCTTGAGTGTTAGTTTGGAGAAAGCCAAAGAACTCCACTGCTGCCAACCGATAAACATGGTGGAAATCAATGACAGTAAGCTGCCATCTTTTGGGACTCGTTAAGTTTAACGGTTGCTCTGCATGTTGTGTAACATTGAAGGGAAATTTCTAACGACTGTAAGAACATCTGCTGAAGGCGGTGGATTTTCTCAGCTGAGGAATCACCTGCATGCCAATATACAGGAATCACGCGTCTGAAAGCATTGCTTTTTAGTCAAGAATATGGTGAAGCCAAGGCACACTCAAATAAATAGTCAACTCTCAGAAAAAAGGTACAAACGCTGTCAGGGGCTGTACTTTTTCAAAAGTACACTTTTGTACCTTTTAGGTGCTAATATGTAAGCTACTAATTTGCATCTTTACGGTACCAATATGCAGACTTTACGTACAAAGGTGTACCTTTTGAAAAGGTAACGTCCCAGTGACAGCTTTTGTACCATTTTTTCTGAGAGTGAAACATACAGAGATAGAAGTTAGAGCTCAAGAAAGTCTATGCTTTTGTCATTAAAAAGACTTTTATAAAAGACAGAAGGCCATAAACACTGGGCCAGTGTTAAATGATTTTAGTCCAGGGACGTCTGGTACTGTAACCAAGGCTCAGATCTATTATTTTTTGCCGTATGTTATCCTGAGCCAGACACTGTTATGTCTGAAGCATATGTAAGGATTACTGTGTGTGTCTCTGGTGTCGTGTGGTGAACAGCATCACAGTGAGCCGCAGTCATCAAACGCACCACCGCAGAAGGTCAGCGGTGTCAGTCCTCCTGTGTTCTCAAAGTCATCCCATTCAAATCTCTCTTCCCTGCGTGTCCTGCGATAGAAAAGAACAGACAGGGAGGATCTACTGAGTAAACAGCGTGAGACTGAGCTGTAAATGTCCTCTCACGTCTCCAGTCCACATATAGACACAGGATTCAGTGTTTCATCAGACAAGCACAGAGCAGCTCGTCATTTACTCTAGGGCTGGGCTGATAATATCAATTTATCAGTCTTCATTTTGATGAACCAGTATTGATTCTCAAATTCTAAAATCTGTCTTTGATGAGCATCCATTAGAAAACACTCGCCAGACATGCGACTATACTGAAATGTGCTTGTGCAAAAATACAGTGTGGGTATATACACTACTGTTCAAAAGTTTGGGATCAGTTTGGCTTTAATGTTTCTTATGCTCATCAAAGCTGCATTTATTTGTTCAAAAATACAGAAAAAAACTCTAATATTGTGAAATATTATTACAATTTTAAAGTAACAGTTTTCTTTTAATATACTTTAAAATATAATTTATTTCTGTGATGCAAAGCTGAAATTTCTTCAGTCATTACTGCAGTCTTCAGTGTCACGTGATCCTTCAGAAATAATTTTATTAATTTATTAATTTTATTAATGAATAAAAAGTTAAAAAGAACAGCATTTATTTTAAATAGAAATCTTTTTAAATTGAAAATTCAGTTTTGCATCACAGAAAAAAATACAATTTAAAGTATATTGCAATAGAAAACCATTATTTTAAATTATAATAATGTTTCACAATATTACTGTTTTTTCTGTATTTTTGATCAAATAAATGCTGCCTTGATGAGCACAAGAGACTTCTTTAAAAATATGAAAAATCTTACTGATCCCAAACTTTGAATGGCAGTGTACACATGTTAGTTGTCACTGTAATCAGTTTTATCCTGATCACAATTATCATCCATTAAAACTTTACTAACAAGACACTGGTTTGCTTTATTCAGCCCATACAGACTAGTTCTGACTTTAGCAGTGCCTTGTTAGGGTCGATAAAATAATTCAGTAACACTTTATTTTAGGGTCTCTTAGCTAGTTGCTTATTTGCATACATATTATTAGAATATTAGCCATTTATTAGTAGTAATTAAGCACATGTTAATGCCTTATTCTACATGACCTTATTCTACATCCCTAATCCTACCCAATACCTAAACTTAACAACTACCTTACTAACTATTAATAAGCAGCAAATTAAGAATTTATGGAGGGAAAAGTCGTAGTTAATAGTGAACAAGTGTTCCCTATTCTAAAGTGTTGCCAATAATTCCTTTCCAGAATGGATTTGAGGACACTGATTGGATAAATGTTGTCATACCTTGAACATGTTTATTCTGTATCTTAAATCAACTGCTATAGGCCTGCCTCCTGTAGACGATTTCTCTGTTACCCCAGAACTGAACTTGAGACAAGTGAAGGCACAGTGGACATACTGTATAAGGAAAGCATATATTTTGCACAGGTGATTTTCTATCATATTATATTATTTATATTTTCTATTTTTAGTGTGTGTGTGGTTCAGGGAGGGCAGAGACCTTTCACAGCCCAGACTGTCTGCCTTTCAGATCTGTCTCACTGCTCAGGTGAACAACACACTTTCATTAACCCTAAACACAATCACACAGACACAGAGGTCACACTTCCACATCTCTGCTTCAAACATTCATCTGTGTGTGTGTGTGTGTGTGTGTGTGTGTGTGTGTGTGTGTGTGTGTGTGTGTGTGTGTGTGTGTGTGTGTGTGTGTGTGT
>JAFVLL020012544.1:51512-65771 GCA_021397915.2 Tor tambroides | reverse complement strand
GATATTTTTATGCAATTTGTTTGTCCATGTATTTACATTTTGTCATATTTCTATGGCTGAATATCAGCTAAAATAGTTTAAAATACATTTTTATATCGCATTTAGCTTCTTTTGAGTTTGTGCTTTGTTCACACTGCATAACACTGGATAGCCTAATTTTAAACAATATTATGCAGCTTAGGCTAGGCTATATCATGAAGAAGAAAACCTTTTTTGTCAGTAGCACAATAAGATGTTCTAGTTTCTGGCAGTGTGTACTCCGCAAAAGACACACTATTCATATCTTTTTTCCTTTTAGTTGCGATGATGGATTCATGTTCTCTGACTCACACCGTGTTGCTCTGACCCTGCAGGTCTTCTTCCAGCGGGCCTCCGGAACCATACTGTCACATGACACGAGAGGCCAGAGTTTTGCTAAACCCCCAGAAAGGACCGACATAACTGATGAAAGCCGTCCAGAAAATGCAGATAACGAACAACAACAAGAACGTGTCTCACAACGTCGCGGATTTATTTGTAACAAAGTCGTTATGCATTTGAACATAATGACAAAATTCGTCATCCCAAACATTTTGGGTCAGCGAATGCAAAAGACCAACTTGTACAGTGAAATGGAATAGCCTACTGAACGAGAAAAAAGGAGACGTTAAAACAAGGGGGAAATTGTGCACCATCCTCAATCAAGACTGTAACTCATCAGTGTTTCTTCCTGCAAACTACCGGAGATAACTGAAAGAATCAAAAAGTTTACTGTTACTGTAGCCTATTACCAACCCATATTTTCTTGGATGACAGAATTCAAGCAAACGCCACAAAGAGGAGCGCGGCTTCATGGTGAGTAAGAGTTTAGAAATCCAAATTAAATTATTTACCAGCAACATAAATAACGATACAAAATGATCATTTTGTCATAAGAAATGTTAGCTAAAATCATGTCAATGTGTAAAATATGTATTCGAATAATAAAATAGCCCTATTCGTTCAAATATTGTTAATGCAAATTTGATCCTAATGTAAAAATTTCATATGCTTTTCAACTGCGCAGGAGTGACAAGAACCCCCCGCTGGGATTCATTGCCTCAAAAAGAGCACGTACTGCTTTATACAAGTGACCAGCCAGAGCCTGAGAAGTTCCACTTCAGCCTATATTTGTGCAGGCGGAGACCTGTGGAAATGGCCAGTTTACTCAGACTTACTGAGAATATAAATAAAAATCTGGTTTCAGAACTGGAGGATGAGACAAAAAAAGACTGTAGGCTGAAAAGAATGTCTCTCTTAGCTGGACCATCTCTGATCAACAACCCACTACCACCGTCCTGAGTGAAGCCTCAAGAGATTTATGCATAGCATCTACAGTGCCTCAGGTGAAACGTCCTTCCGCACATATTACAAGAGAAGTAGGCTATATGGTTAGCCAGTATGCATTAATGGCATTCTCTGTCTCTTCTGGACAATTTACATAAAACTATTCTGTCATGTTCCCTAGAGCGTAGCCAATAATAAAGTCCCCCTTTAAATGATTAAATGCCACTTTCATGTAATATTTCCAAAAATGGTAAATAAGCATTATAGTAATGTACTTGATTGATTTAATAACGTTACTCTTAGTAAATCAGTCAAATTATTGTGTGAAAATGAATAGTTCCATGAATTTGACATTTTTCGTGCAGGCTATTTAGGCTATTTATTGCTTCTCGCGATGTTAATTTGAAATTATCTAATCAATTTATCTCTGACAACTTACAACTCTTATTAATAATTTTCTGTATTCGAATGGAGTATGAGACCTGTATTAAAAATTATGGTTTTAGGTTTATCTAAAAAGGCGAACTATATCTTTAGGAATCAAAAACACGTTTTCTAAACTCCTCGGAGCAAAATATTATAGCGTCACATAAATTTAGCCTATTTTAATGGCAGATTAAGCACTGTCTTAAAAAGCAGGGTGGCCCACTATATCTTGAGAGAGAGAGATAGGCTAACACCAATCTTAGTAGGCCATTGATGTAGGCTATATGGAGGGTTCATTCCAGTTAAATTAGGAATTTAGATTTGAAAATAGCACAAGAAACTCTATAGAAAAAAACCCTTAAAGGCTGACCAGTCTATTTTAAGTCAATGGTGAAAGTTATTATGTAGCCTATGACGAATTTTGTAGGGCCTGTTTATTTATAGCTTGCTACAACTCAAGTTGTCCTCGCCGTCACGAATAGGCTACAATATAAATTTGCTGTAACCGCGGTGCTCGCTTTAATTCACATTAGACCTACATTGTGAGTTTATCAGATTGATGGGTGGATTCGATTGATGTGTTTGTCATGTAAATACGAATCGTTTGATGGACACCTGCAACGCCCAGAGTGCTACCGCAGGTCGCACACTATTGGTGCAAAATTAGTCACATGATCTGTCACTTAACTGATATGAGCTCGGATAGAACTTTGTGGGATTTGACATACTGCTTAGAGGTTGTAGGGGCAGTGGGACCACACATCAGCCTATATTGACCCTGCTTAATCAATTTTGCTTGGTCAGTCAACAATGAATTCCTACTTAGATTATACGATTTATAACCGTGGTGCTAACACTCATAGTTCGAAGGTTGGATGTTTTCCTGTGGAGCAGGAATACTTGCCAAGTGCTTGTGCAAGTACAAATAGTTACATTCCCGAGGGACGGCCAGTCGGAGGGAATAATTTTACACCGGCAACGCACGAAACTCATGGCACAACTTATGCACAACTTCATTCGCAGCAATACCACATGAATATGGACACGGGGAAAAATGGACACACCAATTTTTGCAAGCAAACCCGACCTCCTCACTCGGACTATGGACATCAACATGTTCTCACGCAAGCAGATGACCACATGCGTCTTCAGTCCCCTGCTTTTTCTGTCGTGAACATGGGAGCCAACATTGGAACATACAGTGAATCTAGGCCTGGCTCGGTCTCTGCAAACCATTATCAGTCCTATCCCTATGGAGAACATGACCCACACGGCTATGGTTCGTTTAGCAAGTACCAGGTCTCCACTGACAGTGACAGCGACTCCAAGACGAACATCAAACAAGCGCCAACGTTTGACTGGATGAAAGTCAAGAGAAACCCCCCTAAAACAGGTGAGTTGAGGCTAATTACAATGGCTACTGTAAGATTAATGTACGTAGTATAAAAATAATGTCAAATGTGGTTTCTAATTTGTCTTTTTTTTGTTTGTCTCTTTCAGTTAAAGTCGATGAATATGGGATCCACAGCCAGCAGAATATAATACGCACCAATTTCACCACCAAACAGCTCACCGAACTTGAGAAGGAGTTCCACTTCAACAAGTACCTGACCAGAGCGCGCAGAGTAGAAGTGGCCGCCACCCTCGAACTGAACGAAACGCAGGTTAAAATTTGGTTTCAGAATCGCAGAATGAAACAGAAGAAGCGCGAGAAGGAAGGAACAGCCCCGGTAATTAAACGTGCGAATCTTTGCTCTTCTGGTCAAAGCGCAGACAACTCAAACAGCTCATCCCCGGGTGCTTCTCCTACCTCAGACTCTTCCACTGCTATTTGATGATTACCTGCCTTCGTGGCAAACAAACTCATGTTTCATCATTGTGCTGTGGAAAACTATTTAACTTATTCTAATGTCTTAGACAAAGCATTAAATATGCGCTAGTGTGTGCATGCGTGTTTTATTTATAACGCAAAATATTCAGTTTTGCTGCATTAGAGCTACTGAATTCGTGGCTCAAAATGCATTAACAGGGTATATGCTTAATAGTCCAAACCAAGAAATTTAAATGTTCTTTTTTTCTGTCATCAGGTTGATATCCTTTTTTGCACTACTGATTCATTCCTCTGTTGAAAGAGTAAAAGAAAATGTAGTAAAGACTGACATGTTTATGTATTTAGAAAACAATCTGGCCTGTGATGTTCTGATGAATAAATAAATACATTTTATTTTTCTGAAACATATTTGTGGATTTAATCCGATTTAAATCAATGTATTGATTTTCTTTTAATTAAAAGGCTCTTCATGATGTTGGCATGATTGTGTCCTTTGTCAGAGGATGTTGCAATACAATGGAGCTAATTTAAATCAGTGTTGCTCTAGTCTGTATAGTTTGACAAGAGGAATGTTGCATTACACACCGGGTGGCTTCCTACGACCTTTTCACCTTTTTGTGCCTACAGGCTCTCTAAACATGTAAACACTCCTTGGTGCTCACTATAACACTCACTGACTAGATTTGATATTTCAATCCAACTTGGCACAGATACTGCAGGTTAGGACTTTTAGCCGAGTAAGACCCTTTCTAACTCCAAGTTAGAAGACCCCTTTTAGCATCTCATTTGTAAGGCTATTAATAAGAATGATAAAGATTTTGTAGATTATATAAATTCTCCTCATTATAAATGTTTTTGTGGGAAATCAGATTGAGAATGTAATCGAAGAGGTGAGCAATTACAGAGAGAGAAAAAAGTTTAACCTTAGATACTATCTCCATTTGCCTCAATTCTTCTAGAAAGTTTGGAGGTACTTGACAACCCTGTTTCATTTCCCTGATCATCTGATGGACTGCTCCAATATTTACTCAGGGTGTAGGGTTTGCACAGTATTTGCCCCAGCAGCCACGCACTGTCAGCACCCTCTCCACTGACCAGGTTCACTCAGAGTTCAGGCCTAAATTAATTCACAAAAGCCATGGGCCTGTCCAGCAGGGGATGAGAAGGGTGTCTTCCCAAAGGTCAAGCAGAGTGTTATCTCTCTCCAAAATTAATTATCTGCTATAAACTGAAAATCAAATCTCTAGCCTAATATAAATAGACAATAAAATTCATTTTAAGTAAATGAATAAAATGCTGCTATAAGGTAACTGCTATTGAGATATTAGTTAAACTGAGAATTTTCACTAAGCAATTTCATATAAATAGAAAGGTGAAATCATGACAAAAAAGCAGCATAAGTTTAATTGTTACTTTTACATTTAATGGAAGCTACATTGTGGTATGCCCAGTTTTAATTAAATCCATCCCGAAACAGTGCAACAACTTGGCAGTAAAGACATGATGCTGATTAGTTCCATTTATGAAAGTTCATAAATAATGGCACAAGCATCAAAGTTGAAATGACCATGCAAATGAAAATTTGTTTGGAAAATCCATACAAATATATTAGTTGGTCAGCCAGAAGGGGAAAAAGCTACAATGTAACATGTTTACTTTAATTTATTAAATATGTTTGTTGCTTGCCCTTTTGGGTAGTGTGGCTCTGGGCTCGTACTGGGTCTCCCATCTGTGGGCATCAGTAGAAAAGCTACAGTGCTGCAGAGACAGATGTTCAGTCAGCCTGGAGGATGAGGAGAAGGCTGTTTTTCACCAGGTTGTCAGTGTGCAGAAAAGGCTCACACTGCAGAATGTGGGGCAAGAGGAGCAGTCCACAGATACCGGAGAATTAGGAGACGATAAAAATAGCATCCTTAAACAATATGTTGGAAAGAAATAGGGTATGTGTGGGAAGACAGGGAGAGAGAAAGCAAATGTCCATCTGTGAAAGAGGCAGTCAGCAATAGTCATCAGAGAGCCAGTAATTTTGTGAAATAGTGGAGTGGCTGTTTTTAAGATTACCAGGTAAGATTGGCAAATATTTCAAAAAAGATGCACTGTACATACTGATAAATGATGCCGCAGTATTGCATATCACTTTGCTGGCAAAATTTTCTTGATAGATTTGATCATTTTGTGGAAAAATATATTTAAATCTCCCCACAAGGACAATGTATTCTTATATATACTACCATTCAAACGTTTTGGGTCAGTAAGATGTTTTTTAGTTTTTTTTGAAAGACATTAATACTTTTATTCAGCAAGGATGCAATAAATTGCTGAAGACATTTACGTATAATGATGTCTATTTCAAATAAATGTTGTTTTTAAAATTTTCCATCCATCAAAAAATCCTGAAAAAAATTCAGCACAACTGTTTTGAACACTGTTAATAATACAAAATGTTTCCTGAGGACAAAATCAGCATATTAGAATGATTTCTGAAAGATCACGTGACAATGAAGACTGCAGTAATGGCTGCTGAAAATTGGTGTTGCCATCACATGAATAAATTATATTTTGGAATATATTAAAACTAAACAAACAACAAAAAGTTACCTCCTGTATATAATAAAATGCAATGGGAAAAATAGAGAATTTTCCTGTTAAAAATTCAGTGACAAAAATCATATTGACAGGTACACCGCCTTTGCTGTCAGGTCACTTTTAAGGTGACGTTTAGGGCAGATCTGAGGCTTGCAGTGTATATACTCTCCCTGCTGGGTGTGCTTGTCAGAGGGTCTTTTACAAATCAAATGCCTGGCTTGACTTCCTGAGTCTTGTTCAAGTCCCTCTGAAGCATGTCACTCCGCTGGGGTGCATGACCTCAAAGAGATAAAAAGAATACTGTATACACTATTCATGGGCTTGAAACAGGGGTCAGGGGGTCATTTTATATGTCTTCTTGTCTTTCACAGACATACAGTCAACAGCTAAGACAGTGACCACATGCAGATAGCCTCCTCCTCTCAGTGAAAACAGGAAGAACAGGAAGCCTTCCTCTTGCGCTCTCCACACAGACCCATATGACCATCCCCCTCTCGCTCAAACGTATCCATGTCCTCGCAAGGCGATTTAATCAGTCCACCGCCTTATTAGCTGAGTAACCGAGAGGGACAAGCTTCAAAGACCCTGCAGCACACGGGCTGGGATGCTGCCAGTAAGCAACCAACTGATATTAGCTTTGGCAGTGTAAAAACAAACGTGCAAGATTTTTTATAGTATAACACTGATTAGATTATGAGAGAGAGAAGTGAAGTTATTGCACCTGCTCAGAAAAGGCGATTTGGAAAATTGCCAGTTGCTCTCAAAACCAACACTACAGTGTTTTTGTCATAATTGAATTGACAAATTTCCTGCATGTGGTTTTGTTTGTAGGGATCTTAAAGCTTGGCAAAGTATAACCGGTGCTCCGTCACTCATATGATTTAGAGAGGCGAGTAGTGCGCGCCAGAGGGAGACAAATGAAAGCTGACAGTTCATTTTATCAGTGACAGATCGTTGATCTCATGGACTGCCTCCCTGGTCTCTTTTAGAAGGCGGTGAAGGTTGAATATTAGTGGATACTGATACAACCAACCGCCCCCTTCTGAATCCCAAAGGCTTTATATTCCAGCCAGCAGAATATGAGTTACAGCATGACACACTGAAGCTACAAAACCAAAGAAGTATCAGATTTCAGTAATAAAATTAGCATGATATTACTTTTTGATTCATATTTTTCCTTTCCACAATTCAGTATCATAGAAACCTTTATATTATATACAAACAATTACATAAATACACTCGAAATCAGTTCAACAATTTGAAAAATAATTGTTTGTAGTTTCATGATGAAAATATTAACTGTTATTATGTTTAAAAGGGATAGTTCACACAAAAATGAAAGTTCTGTCAATATTTACTCATCTTCATGTTGTTCTAAACATTTATGACTTTATTTTATCTGTTCAACTGTTTTTGGCCATACAATGAAAGTCAATGGGGGTACAAAACAGCATCGGACCCCACTGACATTCAATGTAAACAACCCTGAATGTTTTTTTTTTCAAAATATCTTCTTGAATTCCACAGAAAAAAAGAAATGCATACAGGTTTGGAACAACATGAGGATGACATTTTTTAGATGTTTCTCTGAGAAGTTATCTGAAAAATTCTCATTTTCTAACTTAACTTTTTTTTCGGCTCAGAAGTTCCCAGAACTATCCATTTCAGCAGTTTTTAAATGGTTCTATACAATTTAGCCATTTGCGTATGAGAAAACTGAGAACTGAATTTATTCTACTCAAAAGATGTAGAGAAAACCATTCCTCTAAGTTCAGCATGATTGATCTGTGGGTGTTGACACACACTTATACCTTGGAAATCCTTCTGACAAACTATCATACTCCACCCCCCAATTTACTTTGGAAATATCTACCACACGGGTCCTTAAACACCCACACAAACATCTTCTAGAGTGCTGCCTGAAGTGCCTGAAGTGTCATATGCATGTGTGGGGAGGTTAATTAGCAGCAAGAAGCAGAACTAAGTTCAAAGGGTCAAACCAGCGACAGAAATGAGCCCAAGGCTTTGCACGGGCCGAAATGTTTTCATACCATTTAACAGGAAACACATTATAAGCCGATTGATAGTAATTGAATCTCATAATGGGAAAGACGACAAACTCTGAAACTGTTCCAGTGCCTTCATATTGACCCCTGGTCTCTCGAGGGGTGTGTGACCATGCTGGAGTGTGATTTCTGTCAGGTCGGTGCGGTTGAGGGGGGACTCTCAGATGACAGAGTTCTGCCCCTCCCCCAAGTGAAACGCAAATGAAAAGGAATGCAGAGATAAAAAAGCCTGTGTTCCCAGATAAGGGGACAGAAGAAAGGAGTAGGCGAATGCTAAAAGAGCTCTCTTGGGGAGATGAGAGGCGCTGATGGCAGTGTTGGTGGTAGGAGATCATAGCAGGTTCCTCTCATCAGCCCAGGCCTGTGTTTGATACTGGGTCTTTGTCGCTCTTTCAGCTGTGCATTGTTGGGAGGTGTAATCCCGGGCGGATTACAAAGGCAAGATCCTTTCATATGGCTGTGCCCAGCAGGCAGGAGGCAGTGCTCATGCTGGAGTGGAGGGCCACGCTCATTCCGCTATCTACCTTCACAACGGGGCCATAGCTGCAGGGACAGTGACGCAAGGGTCATTCGGTCATGTCCTCTGCTTGGAATTCTGCTCCCCCTTTTCCATTCAGATGTTTTCCTTTCATGATCTCCCTCCACCCTGTACCTGTGCACAACGCCTTACACCTAACAAACTGGTAAATATCACAAAATACTGAATATGAGCTCTAATATTTAGAGCCACATTGAAGTAAATCTTCCACAATGTTTTTTTCTCTATATTATCAGTGACATTGTACAGCAGATTTTGCTTTGAACAAACTCCAAAGTATTAAATACAAAACTCTCCTGTGTGTGCTATTTGCAAAAAATTATATCATAAATTGTGTGGCTTGTTTGTATTTGTTAGTAAAACTGTACTTTTCCAAACTGCTAAATGGATGATAAAAGGTGAGAAAAACAGTCTTATACTAAAGGATCGCCTCGACTAGAATATCGCATGATATTATAGAGACGCGAGTGAGCTCTTTTCAACTGGCCAGAAAGCGATCATCAAGCAATGCCACAGAAAACACAATGAACTGGAAATGAACCACAATGCCCTACCATCATGGCAACAACTTTTGCATAGGCAATCATCATTTAAAAAAAATCTAGTAGGCTATTACATTTGGTCTTCAAGGCAAGGCTTATGTTAGTGTATGTGCAATGTATAAAGGTCTCTAGGGTAAAAGATTCATTTGATTTGTTTTTTTTTTCCCCGAATACATTAAATAGCAAGAAAATGCACCATAATACTTTCCTAAACACTTGTTTGTTGCTATGCACTGCAAAATGAACCATAAAGTCATCACGTGCAATGATGATTTTGATTAAATTAGATCTAATATGTAATCATTTTTTGATTGCGCAATTGTTTAGCTAATGAGAATTCCTCAAATTATCATATATATTTTGAGACAAAAAAAAACGGTTTATGATTTTTATATTTGGGCTAAAAGCCTCCATGTTAAAGAGGCCTTCTTAAAAAGTTACATTAAAAAATTCTTTAAAAATAATTAAAAAAATAATTTTCTTCTATCTTTTTATAATTCTTTTTCTCTTTAGTTTTTTCTTTTTCTAACACATATTATGTGTGTGTGTGTGTGTGTGTATATTACCCTAAATATAATAGCCTATATATTAACCTAAACTTAATTAAAATAAATTGTCCTTGCTCTGATTAAATTCAGTTATTAATGTAATAACTTTAATGTAAAGACTGAGATTGTGCTGCCCCTATGTGATGCAGTCCTTTGTCTTTCACATGCATTAAGTGCTCTCTCAGCATCAAACTGCTGATTCAGAATTTTGCAAACAATTTTGAAAGGTAAGCAAAAGCTTTGTGATATGACGCAAATGAATCAGAGAGACTGCACTACATGAACAAGAGTCATTCGAATGAGGAAGTGTAGGGCAGAAAGGGGTGTGTTGCAAGACAATATATAGTTTACAATCAACAATTTTACCAATAAAAAATGAGCTACAGGGTAAATCTGATTATCGCAATAAAATCATGCAAAATTTCAAATGTTGGGGAAAGTGGGTTAAGTTGACCCACCCCCTATATCTTGGCAACTGTACACTTTTACTGTCTTCTTGTGACCATGTATTTTGGAACCACTGATAATTTCTGCCAGAATGTGAAAAGAAGAAACACGTGGGAGGAGTGAAAGGCACCCATTTACTGTGGAAATGTTTTTAGCTTTTTAAAGTAAAATTGTAGCGCAACAGATGTAATGGCTGTTACATCAAAGCAAATTTATCAAGGACTAAAAATATTTATGATGCATATGGTGATTTAGCAACATATAAAACCATGCAAAACATTTAGCTCAATATTAGCCTGAATTAATAAGCTAGCTAGTTTTTTTTTGTTTGTTTTTCCCCCCCAAAATGATAGCTATGGGGCAGAGTGAGCCAAATGCTGTGGGGTCAATTGAGCCATCATTTTAACTTACCCCACTATAAGGCACTGAAGTTACGTTAAACCTCTAAAGAATAAACTGGTATTTTAATATGACACTATGCAAGTGGTTTAGTTTATCATATATATACATATTTTTTGTAGTTAATTTCTACATATAATCAGATATATCTTTCCATCTGTAGTCCCAAATGGCCTGTTCGACATTGCAGAAAAGCTACCATGCCAAGAATCTTTTGACTAAAAAGCTTATTAGTTTCAGTTTTAATCGTATCCAAAATAAGTTTTTGTTTACATAATATTTTTGTGTGTACTGTGTATTTATTATGTAAATAAACACACACATATATACAGTATATATATTTCAAATATTTACATGTATTTACATGTATATGTTTATATTCATGTAATTTATATTATATATAAATATATTTAATATATAAACATAACATATTTCTCTTAAATATATACGTGCATGTGTGTGTATATATATCATAAATATACACAGTGCACACACATATATTACGTAAACAAAAACCTTTATTTTGGATGTGATTAATCACAATTAATTGTTTGACAGCACTAGTGACATTTATTTTTTCATTCTTATTCAGTTTTTATTTAATTTTACTCAAACTCTCTGTTTAATCTGTTTTTGGGAAGGTTACAATTTTGGTGTTCAACATATAAGAAACGCGAACAATTAAAGTTTGAAATTTAAACATCATTTGGTTGGTTTTATGTTGTTTAAGTTAACTTTAGAAAAAGAAATATGATTTATGTTTGTTAAAGGAAACAAAATTATTAAATTAAGTTTTTAGAAGAGGTAAATTCTCTTTAGACTTAATAGATTCAATCAGATGGTCAGTTTACACCCAGATGGTGCATCTTACCCTATGACTCAGGTCAACTTACCCTTAACCTGGGACAAATTGAGCCATGGGAACACTTTATTTTTAATTTTTTATAAGAGGCCATATTTTTTAGAACCCTTTGTCATAGATAGGCTACATCATTTAAAATGATAGGAAACATCCTGAAATTAATTTAGACACTTTCATTGTAGGCTACTCCTGAGTCCTGCCTCATTTTCCCTTATCACATAAATAAAAATTTGTTCATCTTACCCCACTCTCTCCTAAATGTTTTTCTCAGTGTCATGGTGCACCTAGCATATAGTTCATACAGACTAGTTCAGGGCGAGTAACGTTATTTATAAAGTACTTTAATGTTGCTCGCAAAAAATAAACACTACCGGTCGCCCTGGGGCAGTTGTGTTAGGATGGGCTCGCCCATTGTAAAAATGGAAGTGAAGTCGTAAACATTAGCATAAAATGCTAATATACCAATAGACGCGCCAACCCGCACAACACAACGATCATTTAAACAAACTGACCATAGGCCTTTACCTTCTGTAAACATTTCAACGTGGAGAAGACATGGCCACTACTGGCACATTAGACCGCTGATAGTGTAGTCATGATCGATGGTCACGATATGAGAAAGTGGTTAGGGCAAACAATGAGATTAAAAACGAGGTGCAGCGGTTTTGATCTCGGCCCGCCGCTGTTAAATCGTTGCAAACGAAAACACTTGAAGCGATGACAGCAAATTGAAAACGGTGTAGGCTACTCTACTCAACTGTATTTTAACCGGGTGGATGGTGTAAAAAAAAATATAGTGGCAAAGGCACATTCAGCAGTAATAGGCTATTTTTTTATTATTATTATTATTAATTTGACATTAATTTCAGACTCAAGACACTGTGTCACAAAGTATTTCGCCTACATCTCTTTGGGCACGTTTCATTTTCACAACAATGTGCTTTGCACTTCCTCTTCATCTTCTCTCCGCGAACCGATTCGTGTGTGTGTGTGGATATCTCTTTCAATTCCTTTTTATTTCATATTGTGAATTCATGCTGTGGGATGACAAGTGACCAACAAGTTCATTCAGAATTTCTTTGACCTTCAATCGTTGACATCAGCATATTTTATTAGCCTTTATTTCTGTTGAAGTCTTACTCAGAGAGTAAGAGATGGGGACGGTTGTTGATGACTTCAGGCAACTATTAAGAGGTATTCTCCATTGTTTTACTGTTAATTGAATTTTGTGCTCTTTCAATGTGCATAAAATACATATGTAGGCTACTTATTTTTGTATTAGCCTATTAGTTTTTTTAGGTAACTTTTGAAGGTAACTTTAAAGATTGTTTTTTGTATGCTAAATTATTTTTAATGAAATTCAGAAAATATTTTTTCAGAAGAATTGGGAGTGCCTAGCTGCAGTTGATGAGTTTTTACAAGTTAGAGTTGGTTTTCCATTGTAAACATACTGTGGGTTATGCTCTTAAACCTTGATTACAGACTGTTTTATGATTTAATTAGTTTTATTTTCTCTTTTAATTATCCTGCTTTGCTGTGTTTACAGTAAAACATTTTGTACAAAATGGTAGCCTACACATGAATGATGCCATCATGAGATGTTATCTGTTCTGACACACAGACAGGATGACTATTGTCATCTGAACATCCTGGCCTCTATGGCATTTGCCTGAATAGAACAGTCCTTTGCATATTTCAAAACATATATGCTTTATTGAGTAGTAATACCACATGAGTTACTGGTCAGATTTTTCTCTTTCCACATGTTAAAAATACAAAGTAAAAGTTTTTACATTTTACTGATAGTTTTTATTTACATTTTATTTTTTTTATATCTTACAAACAGACTAATGTAGCATAGCTTACTGAGGTTGTTTTCTATCTTTTTTTTTTCCAGACTGTGAGCTGTTTGTTTTTGAGATACTCCAGGATGAGAATCTCAGTATTCCTGCTCGAGAGGCCAGGGAAATTCTCCTACGAAATTTTCATGTCATCCAAAAGAGGTGAAGGATGTCACAGTATGTTTTATTCATGCGTAGCTATTAGAGCTGACACATACTTGCTCCTCCTTGTTTGTTCTGCACATTGAAAACCACAAAAAGTAAATTTATAGAAGCAAATTATTTGCAGCTTGAGAATCTGTGCTCCCAATTGAGCTACAAATGAAACACAACAGTTAAACAGACAGGAAGCAAATGGCACAGTTCTTCTATTGTTATCTTTTCACAAGCAAGGAGTACAATTACAGCGCTTACCCGCTGGAGTGGTTTTGTGGTTTGCTGTGCTGAAACAAGGTGTTTGCAAGGAGAACAAGCGTACTTTTTTTTTCTTCAGCACTGGCTTACATGAATACTTAGCTGTCAATGCATCATTTGCAAATGCTGCAATGCACTGTGTTACAGATGCATGTGTTTATACAGATACTCATCCTGCTATCAATCTAACGCCTCTTCGATTCTTTTAGAATTTGTCGTACGGTTCTCATTGCAGATCTGAAATGTTTATCTAGACTAAGAAAGATAGTGGAACAATAGAAACCATTAAAATTTCTGAACATTGTGAAGTCCATTTGTTTAGAAGATTATTTTATCCTTTACAAAATGTTCTTCTCTAAAAGCATTTTTAAATCCTCTCTTTTGCAGACACCCACAAGAATTCCCCCACAGATGTAAGTGAACAGCTGTTTCATGATTCTAATTAATTGCTCAC